>PVIJ01003632.1:0-115054 GCA_004024925.1 Scalopus aquaticus
CCAGAACCTCCAGAGAATATTCTCTTGATTCATCTGATGAGGACAAGGGTGAGCCGACCTGTTCTCCTCCTGTTCCATCAGCATGCAGTGATCCAGATTTTCACTGTGGTGCATCATCAACCCCACACAGACTAACACAGGAAGAACTCAATGACCTGGTTCGTGATTCGGACTTATCCAAGAACAATGCAGAATTGCTAGGATCAAGACTCCAACAATGGGATTTTCTAGAAGATGATGTCACAATTACTTTCTATGGAAAGCACCACCAGCAGTTGGAGCCTTTCTTCAGAAAGGAAAGTACTCTGGTATTCTGTTCCGATATTGAGGGCTTCATGAATGCCTTAGAAATCACTCATGACCCACAAGAATGGAGACTATTTCTAGACTCTTCAAAACTGAGTCTAAAGGCTGTGCTTTGGCACAATGGAAACCATCTTCCATCTATTCCAGTAGCGCATGCTGTCCACATGAAAGAGACATGCGATAACTTAAAGCAGCTACTAAATTCCATTGAGTATAACAAGTACAGCTGGCACGTCTGTGGTGATTTGAAGCTAGTTGCCCTTTTAATGGGATTGCAGCAGGGATATACAAAATACATGTGTTTCTTATGTGAGTGGGATAGCCGAGCAAGTGAATTGCACTACTTGCGGAAGGAATGGACTCGCAGACAAAACGTAGCAGTTGGAGAGAAGAATATCCAGCACCCAGCTCTGGCCGAGGCTCACAAAATCCTGCTCCCGCTCCTTCACCTCAAACTAGGTTGGATGAGGAATTTCGTGAAAGCCCGGACTGGACCTCGCCAGCTTTCCGATACCTGCGTGAAAAATTTCCTCGACTCAGTGAAGCAAATTAAAGAGGGAGTTTTTGTGGGTCCTCAGATTCGAGAGCTCTTCAAAGATGACCGGTTCAACAACTTGCTGCAGGGTGATGCGAAACAAGCATGGAATGCTTTTCGCCTAGTGTCTACAACCTTTCCTGGGAATGTTAAGGCAGAAAACTACAAGGAACTAGTAGAAGACATGCTGATGCAGTATCAGAAACTTGGCTGCAATATGTCTCTAAAGATCCCCTTCCTTCATTCCCATCTGGATTTTCCCCTGAAAACTGTGGTGTGGTTAGTGATGAACATGGCAAACGTTTTCATCAAGATATCGCATCAATGGAACAAAGATACCAGGGAAAATGGTCCACTCCAATGCTGGCTGACTACTGCTGGACAATCCCCAGAGATGCTCCTGAACAGGTGTACAAGAGTCAAGTGAAGAAATCTAAGAAGTAGTCTATGACTTGATTTTTTTACAGGCATTAACCATAGGCCTATTACTATTGGCATGCATTTCATGATGTAAACATCAGTTTATTGCAGATTACAAAAAAACCTAGAGCCAAAATTACAATTTGACTGTCATATTTGTGTTGAGCACACACAAATTGATAGGAAATGACTAATATTATTTCAGTAACATGACCTTTGTAAAAATTTGTTGACCAATGTAATCTGAACTTGGCTATTTGTTTTTAAGATTTTTTTTTATTTTATTTATTTATACAAGCTGGGGTACAGGCCAGAGGCATGGGGCAGCGAGCACGTTCACCAGAGACAGAGTGGGGAGCAGAACAGTCAGATCGACAGAAATACACTGTTGAGGGGAGCAGTGGGCGAGGCAGGAGAGGTCTGCCGCTCCATGTGGGAATCTCCCTGGCCGGGTGTCAAACTGGCGTTGCTGGTGCTGACAGCTCCACAGCACAGTGCTTAACCACTGTGCCACCAGGGAAGCCCTGAACTTGCCTATTTTCACTCTACCAGTGTGATACCACTGAATGCAACACTGGAAAGAGATGTATAAAATCAGCTATGGTGAGCCAGTAGGAGGTGGCTCTGACATTGCACCACCAAGGTGACATACATAAAAGAAGGGGGAGAGTTAGGATTTGAGCTCCTGGTTGACCGCAAAGTCCATCTGCTAAACCATCATGTAAGAATGCCTCTTGTCACAATAAACTGTTCTCTGACAAATCACAAGAATAATGAATGTAAGCACCATTTTTAATCCCAGAAATATAAATGCTACTTTATTCAATTTTGGAAACTAATTAAGGTCGGATACACTCAGAATTATGCAAATAATCGTGTATTAGATGCAAGGAAAACGGTATGATTCTTCCACCAACATTTCCTTTGTTTCCATTCATATTTTAAGCTTTCATGAGTTTTACTAGCCTTGTATCCAATTTGTATTTCATTACCACTTTTCTTCTTAAAATCTTTATACTTTTGCCCCCAACAAATCCCTTTGTTGTTTCAGACTGTACTATGTTGTTTTTTGTTTGTTTCTTTGTTCTCCATGGTTTTTTTTGTTCTCCATGGTTTTTTTCTTACCTTTCACACAATTCACACTTACACACTTTTTGTTCTTCATCATTCTGGCATTCTTGGATTTGAGCAAGCAGATATATATAACAATAATTAGTAAAATAAGGTATATTCACAAATTAGAACTACTTAATTTCTCCTTAACAACGTTTCTTCATCTGTAATTGGGAATAGTGTGTACTTACCTTGGGTTGTATGACTGGTTGATCATTTGAAAAAAAAAAAGAGACTATAGGAGATATTAATATGAAGGGACTGAGACGGAAGTATAGATGATGCCTTGATAATAGATGAGAGCCAACACTTGTATGCTAAAAATCATCATTTAGTGTCTTATAGAAGCATATCTAAAATATGTGTAAACAGAACTTTTGAGTGATAGCATTTTTCACAGCATGAAATAATATTGTACTTGGGTACTGTTCTCATGTATCAGATTTTGTAGCAAGAATTTTCATCTTTTGTTAAAATAAGTAAGATCATCATCAACACTATTTATCATCACCGTGGGTTAAAGGAATGACAAATGAGGGCCACTCTGGTGGCCTAAGGGTTTAGTCTCAGGACTGTCACCACGATGGCCTGAGTTCTATCCCCAGCTAGGAAGCTAACCCACATGGTGCAGCAGACCTTGCCTGTCTAGCCCACTCCTCCCCTCAGCAGTGTACTTCAGACAATCTGCCTGTTCTGCTCCCCACTCTGCCTCTGGTGAACAGTCTCACCACCACCCTCCAGCCTCTGGTCTACACCCCAGTTCTACACAAAAATAAATAAAATCTTTTTTAAAAATTTAAAAAATAAAGGAATGACAAATGAGAAAATCTGTTATTTCCCAAATAATATTATATGGATTAACTTTTAGCCTTAAAAAATATAAAGAAAATAAGTGTGAAAACTGGCGTGAATTTATATTAAGGGTGTGCATACCTTTAATGGTAGATCAGTGTGTGTTTGCAGTGCACCAAAAGAAACGAGTTTTACAACTGCTCAGAATTTTTATAATTTCTCCAAGTGGCTGTTTTACAGTGGATACCCAGAAAAGTTTTCTTCATGTACTGTAGAAAAATATTGTCTGTAGAAAAAGATAAAAGTAAAAGTTAAGTTGATTTTCTTTAATTGAGGTAATGGTTTACTTATATTTTAGGATTTCAGACTCACATCTTGCCAAATGTATGTTGCCACCCCACACCCTCCACCAGATTGCTTTTATTTTATTTTATTTTTTATAAAACGAGTCCAGTTTTATATTTTCCTCCCATGTAAAGACAGAATATATGCTTTAATAAAAGCTAACCTATCATGGATAATCTCATTGTCAAAAAGTGGAAACAAAAATCTTACCTTCTGTTTGATGTATTATTTTTCTGTCTCTGTGGCAAAATTCAGTGACATCTGGATTTTCTGTTGAAATTATTATTTTTACTATGTAGCATATCCTAGAGTTTTGGAGAATTATACAGAATGGTGAATAATTTTGTTATTATTGTTGTTGTTTGCCTGATGCATTTTCAAGTACATCCAGGCAAGTGAAAACAGGCAGATAGGAAACTGTTAATTTTGAAGATGGAAAATTCAGATGAACAACAATAGGAGCACAGGGAACTCTGAATTGGGAAATGAAGCCATGAGTGAATTTGATTTTAACGTGTTTAATTATAATTAACTTCAAGCACAATTTGTAAATCATGTATCAGACCATTAGATGAGACATATAAAAAAGTTTGTATTTTGTGTCTTTAATTACTTTTCATTCCTAAAATCCAACTCTAACATTGCTGTTTTACTCTAGAAAGTAGAAGTTTAATATGACCAATAAAAGGGTGTTTAAGATTATAACAATATTCGGTGCTAAAAGGGAAATCAGAGAAGAAAAATCTGACTTAAAATTAATCAATATCCTTCTAATAAACGGAAAGTCCAATCACGGTATAAATGCTGCTTCGAGGTAAAGAAAGTTGATCTATTTAACATATTATCTCTGTCTTTTCCGAGGTCAAATGATTCTATTTCAAAGACTCGTTCAATTTCATCACTTAACATACATGATGTGCGACTGCAATAACAATAGTCATACTGGATTCCACCCCCCTTAAAATTATAAAGAACTTGACTTTCGCTCTGTATAGTATATTACAATGCAAACTAAAACTTTATTTCTCTTGAAATTTTGCTATTATAAGGATTTGGTTTTCACTTGCTAAAAATGTGATAATTGAGAGCTTTAACATTATTTTATTCAGAAAAAAATATAGGAGTCAGTTTTTGCATAAAAGTTTGGGCAGTAGCAATCTTACTTTTCTCAAAATTCTTGATTCAATTGTTACTGACCCGTGAAATAACATGACATTTTAAAAATTTATAATTTATCATAAACTAAGTATGATGAATATTAAATCACTGATGAATATTAAATCTAAACATGCACTTGTTTAAACAGATTGTAAAACAGAAGCGGTGAGAAAACTAAATAAATAATAAATAAATTAAAGCAGAGTCAGGATTAGTCACACAGTGAAAATGAAAGCTCTAATAATGACAAGGTTGTGAACAAAACATCTAAAGAAAAATGCAAGACACATATCTTGGATTTCTAATTTTCCATTTTTCATAATTTCTCCATCTTCATTTTATTATCAGATTATGAAATTTAGCCTAATGAATGTAAAGCATGTTGAACTTAGATGGAATGTCACCCTAATTACCTTGCATCATAAACATTTATTTTGTAGGTCCTAAATAAAGCCACTAATTGTCAGCATGTTATACTTAATAGTTTTTTTTCCTTCAGTGTAGACTCCTATAATTCCAAAAGCCTTTATTTATTTATAGAAGCTACACATTTCATTATTATGCCTTGCTTTTTATCTTAACATTTTATTTTCATATTAATTATAATTGCTAGAGAACAATAGAGAATGCTTAAATTGACTGTTTTCATGAAATATGTGGTTTGTCATGAACAATATAAATAAATACATTAATTGCCTTATCATATATTTATCTGACAGATGGGTCCCCAGACACAGAGCCTAACCTTTTATTTTGACACCTGCCACATTTTGCCAGTCCTGACCCTTTTTCTTTGCCAGAGTATGGCTGTGTTGTTCACCACGGTTGCACTAATCTCCAGCTTTTTAAAGGCATAATATTGGAACCCTTCTGAGAATCACTGCTATCAACCAGCTGATATTACAACATGAAGTATTTCACAGATCCATTCAATATCCCTTCTCTCCTGTGACTCAGACACATTTTCTCCTATTTCTGTGACCTACTGGTTCAATAAGATTACATGGAGCTTGTTTTAATCTAAGACCCCATATTGTTAACCTCTGTCAAAAACCATTTAATTCAGCCGTAATTTAACATTTAGAATTTACTGTAGCATAATGTAAGCGTTATGTCTCCATTTTTATATTAAAAGATATTTCTTTATTGCAAAAATGTATGTTATTTTAATATAGTTAAGGGCTTAAAAATAATCTGAGCATTTTCATTTAAAAAACAACATGCATCAGGGTAATAAAACATTTTGAGAATCACCTTATACTCAATCACAAACCTGCACCTTTGATTTCTGGGGCGATTCCAGAAACCACTAACAGATATTATGTGTTTGGATTGTTGCAGGTGAAAAGCACACGTCTGGCCCACTAGGCAGTGGTCTGGGTCTAAAGATCCCTGAATATCTGAGGACATACAGAAGGTACATGAGTTGTGGTGACTTATATGTTATTAAGGAAATTTGTTACACATTATAAGGACTCACTTCTTCAGTAAAATTAGCCTATAATTAACTATAGAACATGTAATCAATCTTTTCTGGGAGTATGTAGGTCAAAGAAATAGAAAAGTACATACGTAGTTAGGAAATAAATATCTGATAGGAAACAGATCCAACAGACCAATCCAGTTTGATTTATAATCTCATCGCTGACTGAAAATCAATTAGAGGTGTGCATGCTAACAACTTGTCTTTCAAATACAACATTTATTGCTTCTGAACTAAGTTTATTTGATATAATGGGGGAAGCCTTGACTACCTCTTAGGTAAGCTAAAGTTCTTGAATAATTCAGAGACCCATTTATCGTAGCTAAAATGTATATGTGCACTGCAATAAGTGTGAGATCTATATCTTAAGACATTCAAAGAAAATGTTGTTACATTCAGAGAAAATGCTGGTTAATGCCTAAGGCTAAGGGATATTGCAGTTGGAAGGTAATTCTAGAGTTATGACCGCTTTTTGTACTTCAGTATCAGCAGTTTTTGAATATTTGGTGATCCACTATTAATATGACTGCTACATTTCACATTTCCCTCTTTCTTGTCTGCCTCAATCCAACTTTCATAGCTTACTCAGAGTTTATGCGCTCAGATTTTAAGCATGTATAAAGTCTTAGGCTATTATAGGAAACATTTCCTTCACTTTTTCTATCTAAATCCAGAGACAAAAATACTGATGGGCCCAACTCATCTTTTCAATCATGGACATAGTTCATAGATTGCTGGCCAGCTTATCTTTTTGGTCCCAGTTCAATCAACTGTAAATGGTGGGATGGAGAGATCACTTGTGAGTAAACATGGCCACTTATGTGGCAGATGCTTTGGATGATGATGATTCTCTTAGAAGGGATATGTCATATTGAGACAAAACTCAAAGTGTGGGCCAAAGACTGGAGCCAGTCCATGGGCTATCTGCTACCCATCCAAAATGATAAGCATGCTGAGGATAACTTTGGGATTCTTACTACTCTTTGCCAAAGTCATTTGATGACTGTCAATATTAAAATTAAAAATTAGTTTTGTGTTTTGTATACCCTTTCTGTTCATTTTTCTAGCAATTCATTTATGATCTAATATTTTAAAAATAATTGTTAGTGACAGATCGGGGCGAGGTAGGAAACTGATCTTTCACTACAGATATTTGAGAGGCCCTGGATTAGAAGGCTCTTAGATTCTAAGGGTGGTGCCCTCTTAACTAATTAAATAATTACGATTAAATCTTTATATTGTAATCTCCTAAATAAATAGGGACTATAATGGCAATCCCTCACCTTCCCAAATTATTATTCAAGAGCCAGTATAAAAGAATGAATTTTGAAAACTTGTAATAGGCTAATGAGAATTAACTTGTTATATTTCACTGTTATTGTAGTCTCTACACATACACATACACAATTGTCTCATAGGAGAAATAGTAGTATACACTTAACAGTTTTTTTTATTTTTTGTTAGAGAAAAATTTTTATCATATTTTATCTTTAGTAATTTGTCAGTTGTGTACCTGGCTATATAACTTTGGGGAAACATTTCCACACCCTTATATATATACTTGCTACACTCACCCGCCACCAAAACGCCAGTGTCAATGACCTATTCAAGATTGTAATCATAAATATATTGAAGACTGATCACTTTCTCATATAAAGTGAAAGATCTGGCAGTAGAGGTTTTGTTACTTGTTTATGTTATATTTGCTAATTTTTGCAAAGGCAATTGGAGATGAAATTGATAAAGATTTACTCAGAAAGCATCCTGTTTTCAATAATTTTACAATTTACCTGATTGATTTTTAAAAAGTTAAATAAAAATAATTAAGCAATATAACATTTTGAAAACTGTGAGAAAGTTATTTCAAAAATTAGTGATACAAACATTAAAAAATAAAGAGATTCACAGGAAGGAGAGAGGATTTCATGCTATACGATCATGGTGATCAGGTGGGAAAGATTTATGAAAGAAACAAGACTTACACAGTATCTTGAGGAATAGATGCGAGTTGGAAAACTGGAAAGGAAAAACTAGGTTATTCCAGGCAGAATGAAATGTTCAAGCAGAATTAGAGGTTAAGAACCCATCTATGTATATATATGTGAATATATGTGGGCATTCCAATAGGTAGGTAGGTAGGTTGGTAGAAAATGTTGGAAAATAAATGAAATTAGAAACAGGAAATAAATAAAATTTAAAACACTGAAAATCAGATTGTAATAGGTAATCTTAATTTTCTGTAGTTTTCCGTCTAAAGCACGATATTAAATTCTTAAAATTGACACTTGAAATAGAATTGCTTTTACAAGTATAATGTTACTATCACATATGTTGAATGCAAGTACTATAAATGCAAACTAATTTGACAGATACTTTTCTCCAAGTAAAGAACAATACTTTATATTAAATGCTAATTTCTAAAAAATCTCATAAACAATTCAAAGAATAAAAGCACAATTACTAAATTACATTAGTACACTTTCCCATAACCATCTGGCATCTCAGCGTAATGTAAAGAACAAAATACTAAATGGCAGGAGAATTGTTCCCCTTAATAAGCAACTTTATAACCTTAGCAATTGTATTACTTTACAATAGGATCATAGTAATTAAATTACAGAATATTACAGAGCATTATGTAAATTCGAGCCACTGTACATAGTGTCTCACTTAGCAATGTCCACCTAATACAAATACTATCATTTAAGACATAAGAACTATGATATTGTTAGTATTGCAGTCTAACATATTGAGTTCAATATAGGTTTTTGGTACTTCAGCATGCAACTATGTAACATCAATTTGATGTGCTAAAGTATTGGTAATTTTGTTCGTATAATGCTTTATTTTTTTCTGCATTTTTTACACCATAAAATTAAAATCTACAGTTTGGTTGTTCAGTTTACAAAAAGTTCAAACAAAAATGTGGTCTATCATTCTAAGGAGGACACTTCCTAACATAATAAGCAAATATATTATGGTGCCGTAACCTTGAATTGTAAGAATAATCCTACACTGTGGTGTGGAAGACAGTATTGAAGGTGAGAGAGCAAGTGTGTATAGAAGTCTCCCAAGGCACAAAATAAATTTAAGATGGTAAAGACAAATAGGAAATGTTTGAACAAAAGAGTACAAGAACCTACAGCTCTAAGTCAATTTTTAAAAACTCCAGCTCCTGAAATGAAAAAGAGTAATAAAAAAGGATTTTAAAATTATGAAGCAATAAGAATAGCTGAAGGTGAAGGAGCAGAGGAAAATGTGTACAAATAGCTTATAACTTCTTCTTCCACATTTTCCCAACCATGTAAACGTGGAAAGAACTTATTGAGTAGTTAGAAATATTACAACTGAGGGCCTCCCTGCTGTGCAACAGATTAAGCACACACTGTGGAGCTGTCTGTGGCTGCCACCCAAGTTCCATGCCTGGCCTGAGAGATTCCCACATGGGGCAGCAGACCTCTCCTGCCTCACCTGCTGCTCCCCTCAACACTGTATTTCAATAGATCTGCCTGTTCTGCTCCCCACTCTGTCTCTGGTGAACCCTCTCACTACCCCATGCCTCTGGCCTGTACCCCAGCTTGTATGCAATAATAAATAAATCTTAAAAAAAAAAAAAAGAAAAACTTCCTCCCTGGTGGTGCAGTGGTTGAGTGCTGTGCTGTGGAACTGTCAGCAGCCAGCGGCAACACAAGTTCGATGCCCAGCCAAGGAGATTCCCACATGTTGTAGTAGACCTCACCTGCCTCACCCAGTGCTCCCCTCAGCAGTGTACTTCAGTCGATCTGCCTGTTCTGCTCCCCACTCTGTCTCTGGGGAAATCCTCTGCTGCCCCATGCCTCTGGCCTGTGCTCCAGCTTGTATGCATAAATAAATAAATCTTTAATAAATAAATAAATAAATAAATAAATATTATAACTGAATGAAGGTTGCCTCTTAAAGGCCACAAATTTGTAAAACCAAAAATACTTTGCTTTAAAATTGTCTTAAGTCATTATGTTTTCTTCATTTTCCTTGCATTTCACTTATTTTAATAATGCTTCACTTTTATTAGCTGAATCTATGAGTTATTTATATTAAAATGAGATGAACAGTCCACCTAGTATAAATTTACATTTTCTTGCATTTTGCTAGGTAATGTGTCTGTAAATGTTGATATTTGAAATGTGTGGAGTGTTTAAATTAGTTTTTATTTTCATTACTTGTTAACAATATTCAAATAAACTAGAGCATCAGCCTTATCACTGTATCTTGCCATTAATAGCCTATCCAAATGAAGTTCAATATTAATCAAGATATACTAATTGGTTTTACCTGAGGACTCTCATATGGAAAAGAGTGGTGAGAAGATCACTGTTCTCAAAGGATATTTAGTCAGGAGCAAAAGCTCTCTTCGGCTTTTCTTCTTTTCACTTACAGTCCCTCCTTTCCACAAACTTATTCAAAAAAGCAATTTGATTTAATTTTAGCACAAGAAAATGTTATAGCCATAAATATAATATATAGGTGAAGGAAAAAGTTATTTTTTAAAGATTTTGTTTCTTTTCTTTTGTATAATTTTTAAAAATGAAGGTAACCTAGGCTTACAACAGAAATATAAGATTATGTTTCTTCTAAGAATGTTCAGTATCCATTGCCTTGCTGTTCACTACAGATTTGAGCTTCAGTCACTTTCAGTTTAGCTTCTTGTGTCCAAATTTTTCTATTAAAGATAGCAAGACTCTAGCTGTGAAATTTGTGGCCTTTTCTCAAAATAATTCTGAATCTTTTTTTATAGTATTCGTTATGCCCATCTTTAACCTCTATTAATTTTGACAATCTTTCTGACTTCATCCCTCTTTTTTGTCCTGCAGTGCCGGTATTTCCTAAGGATCAGTTTTCCTTCCTTTGATTTGCTAACCTTCTCTAGAAGGTAGCTCTTGTCTCCACCTCCTTTAATTTCTGGGAGGCTTTTCTTCAAATTGTTGTCTCTTACTCCATGTTACTTCCTGTCCAGCAAACTGATATCCCCCACCATCTCAAACCCAACAAGTCAAAAGCATCTCTGTGCACATACTTTCCTATTCCTTGGGTAGCAGGACCACAATAATCTTAGAAAACAAGATGTGAATATTGGACTTAGGTCTGACTTCCCATCCCACCCTGCTCACCAGCTGTCTCAAGATTACAAATTGTGTTGATTTTGCCCCCATAATAGTCCTCAAATAATGCATTTTCCTTGGGATTCTCACTTCACATTAGTCTCCCATTTAAATTTGGTTTAAATGTCGAAATAATTATTTATTTAGACTCCCTATATCCACTACTTTCTTCTAAAACATAACTGGTCACGTTCAGAAAATAGCAATGATCTTTAATAGGAATTCTCAATTATTATTATCTATTTTAAAAAGCTCCATAATATGGAACTTGTTTAATCTTATTTTTAAATTCTGTATCTTTTAAGATACACCCCACTTGTCTTTTCACTCTCTTAGTAGAATTAAATTCTTGAAAACTAGAGCTTTGTGTTGTTTTTGTGAACCCTAGATTTTCACTTTATTGTAAAATTTCAGTATACATGTTGTCATAATGAATTAAAAAATGAAGTAGCTTTTAGCCACCATCTCTTCATCCCTGCCAGTCTAACATGCCATAGAAGCAACAGAATCCCCTTAAGGTCAAAGTTAATGACAGGACTGGGTATTGGTTCTCAGCCTTGGATACACACTAGAATCACTAGGAAGATTCTGAGAAACACTGCTGCCCCTCCTTTAGAAGTTCTGATTTAATTGTCCGGGGTAGGATTCAGTAAATGATATTTTTAAACCTTCCTTAAACAATTTGAAGTACACCTAAAGTTAAAAACTTTTGAGCTAGAGAGTAAGTGTAGGCTGGGAAAATCTGAATTTTGAATTTAGCTTAAGATTAATTTTCTCAAACTATGTTTACCTCAACAATCAAATCTACCCAAATGAGTCCTTTCACTGTCTCTATGCACCAGAATTTGATACTTAAATGATCTACAGCTAATGGAAAATACACATAGAAAAAAGAACACTCTAATAGAAAATTAGACTTTTAAAAACTATATGTAATTATCTGAGATTAGACTATTCAGAAAGCATATGGAACAGGACCAGAAAGCAAGCCATCATATTTATGCCTGAGTGTTTTATTCTATTCATGTACTTATCCATTCATTTAACCAACATTAATATTCAATTATGGTAGGTTGTTTATAATTGCAATTTTAATTCACATAGAGTGATTCTGTATCAGGCTATTTCAAAATCTAGAGTTTATTGATCTTAAATACATCTTATGTGATTATTAGCAACATTGATTATCTCTGGAATCATTGGGACCTTTATAGGTCCTTCAAACTCATGGATGGGTTTGGAATCCTTTAACTAAGAAGTAAGAGGGAAAAGGTATAAATGAAGATCATTTGTGAGTTTTTAGCATTCTCATTATTTTGTCTTGCTCTCTCTTTGAAATACAGATATAATACATATTTGGATATTTGGATTTACATTTTAGATATTATCAGTCAATTGGTTAGCTTAACTAACCTTTCTTGTTGTAGAAAGGAACTGACTTTTAATACCTACATTGATGACCCAGTAATTCATTAACTAGTTTTGAAATATACACCTTTTTCCCCTTAATAGTTCCTCTTTGTTACCTCCTTCCCTTCTCTACACTAACTTTGATCCAAAACAGTCAATATAGAAGTAAAAGTAGGAAAATATTTGCTATGTCTTTATTTTCTTGTAAAACTGGATTTTAAAAACCTGACACCCTCCCCTCCTTGGGGTATGGGGAGGGTTGAGAGTATAGACACACATTTGAAAGGGAAATTCCTTAAAAACAAAACATGTGCCTTTCCTGCTTCTCTACTCAGGTTTGTTGGAGGAAATTATCTAAACAGGTTCTCTCTCTTCAAAAACAGAGAAGGAACACAATAAAGTGAGAACTTGGAAAAGGAAAGCAGACAGAATAAAGACTGTATAATAGGTGGCTGTAAGCATCACCTCTGGAGCCAGACAGCTTGGGTTCAAATCCCAACTGGGACTCACTAGCTACATGAGCCTAGGCATTGGCGATTCTTGTTGCCTAGTTTTTCTGAACTATAAAAAGTGGGTAAAATGGAATAGCTACCCTATAAAACTGCTGCAGGGATTAACTGAGATGAGATGCTGGAAAAAAATGTGGCCTCACACAAATCTCCCATCTCCTCACACACTTCACAACATCCTTTTCCTTCTTGGTTCTGTGATATTGGTTCATCCTAGTTCCTTCCTACTATCTTGACTATTCACACCAAATTCAGCTCTTGTAAGATGACTCTGCTTAAGAGTTATCTTCTGGCCAAGCCTCCAGGTAACAGGTATCCTAGAAAGCCCCTACCACCTGCCGAAGGAACCTCTCCAAACTTTGCCTCCTACGTCAATGCTAAATATTTTCATTTTTCTTTGCCCAATCCCTTACACATATCTCACACTTGGCTGCTACACCAGGCTTTTGATTTGGCAACCCTCCTTCCATTTCATCCTCTTAGCGCCAAACAGCAGCCTCTGTGGATGAGTGTAGCCCTCACACTCCCAGGTCAAGTTTGGAATGATCCTCTGCTTTTCTCATTCCCCACAATCACCCAGGCAATTTCTTTTTCCTCGGTGGTTTCAACATTCATTGACAGGCTAATGAAAATAATGACTTCACACTGATTGAATGCTACTATACACCAAGCACTGTTTTGAGATAGGAAATATTATTGTCCTCATTTTGCAGATGAAGAAACTGAGGCAGAGAATGGGTAGGTAACATAACCAAAGTCCCCACAGCTCATAGATGGGAAAGAAAGAATGAGAAGTCTGGGTCTCTAAAATCATTGTGTATTCAGAAGCAGACTGGGTGTGGATTCAGTTTGACCTGGAAACTGTGTAACCAGAAATAACAGATCTGTGCCTCAGTTTCTAATTTATAAAATGGGACTAATTACATCTCTCTCCCAGAGTCTATGTCAATATTAAGTGGAATAACATATGTAAGGCAATGAAAACAACACCAGCCCTTAGAAAGTGAAAAGTGTTTTAGCTCTTATTATTATTCTCTATTGCCTTCCCTTATGGCTAAACCTCTATCTGTCCCCAGTTTCACAAGTTTTAGTTGTATATATCCTACTCCACTGAATACCTGGCTATCCCATAAATGTCTCAACTTATAATTATCTCCCAAATTATTATTCTAGTATAGCTTATCAGGTGAATATCATCATCACACTAAACATGGGACTTATTCTAGGCTTCTCTTTTTTAATTAGTTAATCAGAACAATGGGTTTCACCTTATATTTTTACAACCTTACATGTTGTCCATCTGCCCTTCTCTTTACCTGTAGCTTCTCTTAATTTTACCTGTAGTAGGTCTATTTCCAGTAATATTTAAGTATCAATCTTAGTTCATTTTATAATACACATACACACATGCACATACAGACAGACACACAGGAATCCTACTGTGTGCCAAGCAAGACACTGGCAATCTAAAGATGAACAGGATTTAATCTCTGCCCTGAAGGAATTTGCAGTCTAATAAGGAAAAGAACACATTAATAATGGAACAATAATTGGTGAGTACTGTACAAGAGCAATGCCAGGTATTAAGAAGAGAGAATTATGGGTGGTGACATAAAAGAGACAATGCCAGAGCTCTAATTCAAAATTGATATACCAAGCTCTGCAATAGGTGTTGGGGGAGGTGTAACAGCAGAGGGGATTGCTTTACTCTGGAAAATATAATAGTCTATGAGAGAAGCAACCACAGAAATATATTTCAATATCAAGTGGTGAATGCTAATATAGAGGGAGGCACTGTGAGTCCTGAGACCACAATTGAGGCATCCATAGTTTAAGATATTTAGGAATGTCAGGAAGTATAGTGATTGTTCATACCACATCCTCTGTTATTCTAACCTCTTATCTTGTCCTACTGGAAAAACATATTTTTAAGACTCCCACTTATTTGTAAGACTCCCTTCAGATGTTCTCTTCAGTTTGAGCCTGATCCCATCTCTCCTTCCAGGTGGGTTTCAGCCAGTCCATTCCATCCCATTCCAGCTGCTCCAGTGCAGCTTTTGGTCAACTTGATTATTGGTAGAATCATCCCTCTCCCAATATATTTTTTTTAAAGATTTACTTTTTTTTTATGTATACAAGAACTGGGTTCTAGACCAAAGGTGCAGGAGGCACAGGGGTGGTGAGAGGATTCAGCAGAGACAGACTGGGGAGCAGAACAGGCAGATCAACGGAAATACACTGCTGAGGGGAACACCAGTGAGACAGGAGAGGTCTGCTGTGCCATATGAGTTAGCTCCCTGGCCAGGGATTGAACTCATATCGCTGTGACTGGTGATAGCTTGATAAGCGCTGAGACTTTAACCCCTGTTCCACCAGAGAGGCCTTCTCAATATATTATTAAGTGAGAGATGTAGTTATATGGGGAGTTTACCACCATAAAGACCTTGATTTACTTATAGTAGTCCCCTGATTATCTAAACCTCTATCCTGCTAATGATTAACAGACTTCAGACATTTACTATGATCAAAAATTAGAATTAAAGATGACGTTTACATTTAACCAGGATGTTCATTAATACAAATAGCAAAAATGGGTATAAAGTATCTTCAAAGTATTAATTTGTCTTATTATTAAAGCATTCAGATTACTCTTCATTAGGACTCTTGTTTCCATTCAATGGACTTACTTAATATTGGTGACAATGAAACACCTATATATTATATATTATACTATCCTTAAGAACTCAGTGAATTTTAGTTATTGTTGTTAAATCCCTTATCACTCAAATTATTTTCATTGAACATGTGAACATTTTTGCAGTATTTTCTAGACACTAGAGGATCAGCCTAATAGGGTTACCAGTTACCAATTCATATGACATCTTCATGAAACTTGGAAAAGGTGCCCCTCCTCAGGACATTTTATGTCCATCTGTAGGTAATTCATCATAATAACCTAATTTTATTAGAACAAGGCTCTCTACTGCCATCTGCCAGAAATTTGTTATAAGCACTTAAATCTGCAAAATCTACAATGTGAATGGCTCCTAGGGTTGTGCAGTGAGCAACCTGCACAACCATCCACTGAGTCCAACTAAGTCTATCCTTGTCCTGAATAGTGAATTTTCCGTATAGTAATAAAAAATACTCTAAGTCAGAAATTGAAATTGTGTTTGTTAAAAATTTACTACAGAATTATTACAAAGAAAGATCACCTTAAAAAGTAATAAGTATCATATAAGGTTTCAATTTGACAAAATGCTATACTGTCAGTGAGAACTAATAAAGCAGGGTGTAACAGTGATGGGCTTTTTTACATGTTTGACCATAGTCTTACATAAAATCCATTATCTAATAAAAGCATTCAGGAACCTCTCAGGTGCAGGATTATTAGGGTAAAGTTGATTCAAATATGTACAGATGTTCAAAATCCTGTTTCCAGAAGTTACTGTCCTAAATTCACTAAAATAAATGACTACCTATATTTTTAATAAAGATGAAGTGTCTATGTTATAATAAAATCTTCCTCATATTTAATTTAAAGCCATAGTACTTAAAACTAGCCCCTTTCCCCCTTTCTCTTAATGTGAGAATAAATGATAAACAAATGTAAAATGCCCAGGTTCTGGCAGACACTCAACAGGTGATAAAAAATTTAAATTTTGCAGAATCCTTCTGATTAATGCATTTAGAATACTTTTCAAGCCTGTATTATGGTACATTATACTGTTAATTTGAAAGGATTCAGTATGGTTTCAATATTGTCCTGTTTTCATCAGTTTTATGTTGCCTTATTTAAAACAGATTTTTCTTCTTGTTTCTGTTTTTGAACATTTAATATGTTTTGCTTTTTCGTAGCTTTTCTTTTAATTGTGTTGGCACTTTGAGTGTATTTCTAGCTTTTTAATTGTTCAGGGGGAAAAATCCTCAAATGCTGCTGCCTGAGAGATAAAAGGGACACATCTAGCTTCGTGTTTCATAATTACAAGCTGTACTCAAGGATGGGAGCATGTGGCATAATGAGAGTTGCTTATCAGCTACGTAGGACTAGAGTCTGAAGAAGAATGCACCTATTAATTGTAGAGAAAGAAATAAGGGGATCATTTTCTTAATTACATGGAAATAGAATAAGAAAAAAAATCTAGAAAAAAACTAAAAATTATATTTTATAGCAATTAGCAAAAAAAAAACTTTAATCAATCAGTAATTTATTTTCAAATCCCCTCACAAAAAGATTCCACATCAAAATGGTTCAATTGATTTGCTTTTTGAACTGAATATCCTTTTTTCTATGATAAAGTAAACAGACCAAATGTTTGATAAGATTAACAATGTACTGATGGCAGTAATACTAACTTTTTTGTTTGTTAAATACTGAAATCATCCTTTGAGCATTTCACTAAAAATGAAAAGTTCATCTTTATTTCTTTGTCTATTGGATACTCTTATAAACAGAGCTAAGAATCCCAGAGAGGTGACAAAGAGTTTACCTCCTTAAGTTTACCACAAACTGTAATACTAGGGCCTCCCTGGTGGCACAAGGAGTTAAGTCTCAGTACTACGAAGCTATCGCCCACTGTAGCACACCAGGGAACTGACCCACATGACGCAGAAGACCTCGCTTGTCTCACCCACTGCTCCCCTCAGCAGGGTATTTCAGTAGATCAGCCTATTCTGCTCCCCACTCTGTCTCTGGTGAATCTTTTCACCACCACCCACCACCACCCCACACCTCTGACCTACACCCCGCTCTTGTATGCATAAATATATGAAATAAATATTTTTTTAATTGTAATACACAAAGATTTTTTTTTCTTTCTAATTCAGGGGAAAGCCCTAAATTATGAAGCACTAAAAAAAAATGTAAGCTAAAAATGAGAATTACATATTTGCTGACTAGCAAACCAGCTCCATAGGAAATCTGAATTATGTAATAAGTGAGTTGCTTTATTTCTGCTACATAAGACCATTTCTTTGTCAATACTGCACTAATAACAGCAGGTGTCTGTAACTTGAAAAACCAGAAGCTGATAACTAAAATATTTTTTGAGACAGAAATTTCATTCTTTGGAAAGAGCTAATCATTCACCAATTAACTGTTTGAAACACTTTTCAAGTTCAAAATTACATAATATTAATACTTTTGCTTAAAACAAACAATCTTTTTAGGGGAAGCTGGTAAAAATAAAATCTCTTTTTAAATCAGTAGAGTTTAAGGTGCTATTAAATTGATGATAACATGGAAAATAAACTGGTTTTGATTGCACAGTTAATTTTAATTCAAGTGCCTCTTGATATCGCCCCAAATTGATTTAAACTATAAAATTGCCTGTTGGTAATCTATTTTTATAAATCTTTTGTGGAAAAGATTTGCATTATCCATAATTAGTTCTAGTTTTTATTAAAGTAATAAGAAATTGTGTTAAAAATTATTGTCATTTCTACCCAGAAATTAGATTTAACAATATATTTTGTAGACCTTTTTAAAAAAATACTTTTTTTTCCTATATCTCACTCCTTCTTTCCTTTATTTCTATTTAATTCCAAGATTTTCTTTATGGCCCTCACATTCTGTGTTCCCACTACAATTTGACTATATATAATTTGTCTCGTTTTTTAGATCTGACTCTTCCATCTTCAGACACATTATTTCAGTTAAAGAAAATTTTTTCGGCTATCATTTCAAATATTTCCTCGCCACCATGAGCCTATTATTTCCTGCTGGAATTTTTATTACATGTGTATCAAAACTTCTTGATATTTTTCTTTGGGTCTTTTAAATTCCTTTTTTCCTTTTCCTTTCTGTACTGCATTTTGCATTCTTAAATCTTCCAATTCACTAATTTTTTTCTTCATCTAAGTTTTGTCTACTTTTATATACTTTCTATTATTGCTTTATTTCTGACTATATTATTTTATTTGATTTTAAATCTTTTTTTTTTTTTTGGTTTATACTTGCGGGAGTAGGGAATTCAGGGTTTTAAACCAATTCTTGAAAAAACAATGCTATAATATCAGGATAGTAATTCCAGAGAGGAAACTCTTATAATGAGTCTATAATTCATGAAGTTATGTCTCATTATTTTAGTAATCCTACTACCTAGTAAATAGTCCAACAAATCATATATTTTCAATGAGTATTTTCAGTAATGGATTAAAAGCAAGCCAATCAAGTGCTAAACTTAGCAATAGTATACCTTAGCAATAGCAAGTTGTATTTACTAATTGTCAGTATTTCAAGTACAATGATTCTCAACCAAGAGATATTAACAGCTGAGGAGAATATTGGCATGTAGATTCATAGGCCCCATCACAGATTTTCAGATTTCATAGATCTTGGGAAAGATCTGTAAGTCTGTATTTTCACAGCATATGTGATTTTGATTCAGGGAGCACAAAAAAGCACTCTTAAGAAAAATACAGCCTGAGTGCAATCATATTTGGTAATAATGCAGTGGTGATAGATAAGTAAATTAAAGATTTCGCTAATGATTTAATCTGAGGAACAGTGGAGACTGGAAGGAAAGAAGAGCTTTGGAATTAAGCAGCAAAGCTGAATAAAGAGAGAAGAGTTAGAGAAAGGCTGATCCTGACTCACCAATGATGATATAAAAGCTAAGCACATTTTTAAAATGTATAGATAATAAGTGTTTGGTCATTTGCATTAGTAAACAGCAACATTTTGTAGCATAATCTTATTCTTTGCATAGGTTTCTTTATTAATTAAAACTCTTTGGAAATAGGAAGAAAAGGTTGATATTGAGTCTGTTTTCTTGGAAATTATTTTTTAAAGCTTTGCATTGAATTCTGTATCATGATTGAATGATAATGTAATGTAATTTAGCTTAATATATATTTTTGTTAGATGACAGTTTTATTAAGCAGAACCAATAATAATCGTTATTCAGAGTCATAATGACTCATTATAAATGGTCTCATTTTCCCTAATTTTAATTTTACCTCTTAGGGTATGCCTTTCTAGAATTGCTAAAATGGTTACACTTGGTTTCTTTTATAAATATAATTTTAACAATCACTATGGAAACATAAGTCATCTAGTAGTTAAGTACCACTATTCTACATATTCGATACAAAACTATTTTAGTGGCTTAGTTTCTTTTAATTAAACTTTCAGACAAGCCAATTTCAGGAAATTAAATGACCATCCTTTACATGTTAAATTCTTAAAATTTAGATGCATGATCTTATCTTTCTGGGATGCCATCTTTCTGTCTCTGTGTTTCTTAAGGTAGGCATAAACAGTCAGGTAGACAAAAGAAGGATTTGTCTCCAGCAGCCTCCAGAGTAAGTAGGTTCACAACCTCTTCTTTAAAAATATCAACAAACTAAGGTAGTTTCCGATTTATTGGGCATTTCAGCTTAAAGTGAAAACATTTATGCAATAGCAGATTTTGTTTTCTATCCCAATTGTGATGAATGGCAGAAGTTTGGATAGGGGAGAGAGAAATTATTTAGGTCACCAATAATCCAGAGCAGAGAGGTTGTTAGCATTTCAGCAATTGTAAGTTTCTTTTAAATAAAATAAAATATCTGCTCAGTGGTTTATAGTTTACATAGAATTCTCACTTGCATACTTTCATATAGGCCCACAGTGTTTCTCTTGGAGGGATTATTATTCTAAAATTGCACCGAGGAGACTCAGTGTCAGAGAAATGAACTCACTCTCAATTCAGTTACATATTTTGAGTGGAGGCAAAGCTTATTCTCTTTCCACAACATCAGAATCTTAACAGTCAGAGCACATCCCAAGGACTCTGGATGCTTGGGAACAGAAGCCAAAGGTCAAAGAAGTTCAAAATATGGAGGGTGAAGGTCATCTCAAATACAAACTTCACCAGCTTTATGTTATTGTCCAGGGACCAGCATGCAACAATTGCTTAGAATTCAAGGAAAGTCCATTCCTTTCAACTTCTGTCATAGGCACTATAGGTGGCTCCTGTTGCTTTTGAGTAATAATTCTATTTCATCTATACATGATTAAATATAACTTTCTTCTGTAAAATTTTTCCCTAGATGAAGTAAAGGTGAATTTTCAAGGCATGTAGAATACAGATCCATTCAAGTACCCAAACAGGAATTATAACCTATGATATCATTAGGTAATTTGATATTTTATTTATATTATTCACTTATTTATTCAACTAGTAATCAGTGTGTTGTAAACTGGGCCATGGAGAAAAAAGACAGTCTCTGGCCTTACAAGGCTCATACTCTGTATGATACTATGATTTATAGGAAATATATATACTTGGCCATTCAGATGAATAAAATATATTTTTCATATATATTTGTTCTTCATTCATAGTTCCCGGCTCACAACTCTCAAAAGTCTTAGAATTTCCTAAGCATTAATAAAGACATTTGTGTCTCTGGCTATGTTATGGTGTAACTTTGGGGGACACACCTCCGGATGGACATTCCTTGAGAGGGAAACCAACCATATGATTAGGGGATTGGAATTTCCAGTCTTACCCCCATGACTTCTAAGGATGAACAATAGACTAGAGGCTTAGTTCAATTAACAATGGCCAATGAGCAAGTTAATCAGTCAAGCCTATAGATAATGAAATCTTCACAAGAGCCCAAATGGAAGAACTTCAGAGAGCTTCCAGGCTGAAAGCTTCACAAACATGTGAAGATTTGGGAGAGAATGGCACCCTTGGAGAGGGCGCAGAAGCTCTACACCTCTTCCTTTTGCTTAGTGCATCTCTTCCTTCTGGTTGTTGTTGTTCTTCCTAAGTTATATCCATTATAAATCATGACTTAGTGCATAAACTGGTTTCCTGAGTTATATGCGCCATTCTAACAGATTAATCAAACGTGAGGAGGAGGAGAGGGTCCTGGGACTTCTGATTTATAGCCAGTCAGAAGCACAGATAGCAGCCTGGATTTGCGACAGGCACTGAAATTTGAAGAGGGTGTCCCGGGTATGTCCAATCTGTACCCAATTGGTCAGAGGCACAGGAATTGCCTGAGAATTCTCTTGCGCTTGCAACCAGAATCTGAAGTGGAGGCAGAAATTGATTTTTGGTGTAGAGAAGCCTCCGTGCACTAACATTGGAATTGAGTCCAGGAATCCTCGCATGCTCTGGCTGGGGAGATAGGCATTGACAATACAACATAGTAAGTTATCGAATTCACAGGCAGTCATGGGGGCACAGATGCCTTGAATCCAAACATCTAAGCATTTTTTTAATTTAATGCTTCACTGTGATTCATTTATATGATTCTCAATGATTGAAAGTTTGTTTGTACATATATAAATATATATATGTATAAATATATATATGTATAAATATACATATGTACAAACTTTCAATCATTGAGAATCATATAAATATATATATATATCATATATATATATAAATTATATATATATCATATATATATAAATCATATATATATATATATATATTGCTTCACTTTTTCTGAGTTCCCATCTAATTTGTAAATAAAATAGTCCCAAATTTGAACAGAAAAACCTCATAGAGTGTGGCAATTGAGAACTGCTTTGACTTGGAGTGGAGAATGTACTTTAATAACATGGATATTGGATTATCTGTGTTTATAGGGGTCTTGATAAGCCATGCTGATAGTGACACTTTTAAAAGTCTTGGGTAAGTTAATGAAAGAAGTGCCATTATTTTTAGACTAACAGATGCTTAGTTTCTGGGTTATAACCATCTCTTAAGACATTAGAATCACTGGAATGCTATAACCACCCAAGAATTCTGTTACTCTAGCAAAGCCTTTAAGATAAAATTAAAGTAACTGAGAAGACAAGATGTTTCTGTCAATATATCCTGTATCTATAAGACTCTTGGTTACAAATAAGGTCATCGATAAATTTGTGCTCTTCCGCAAAGATTATATTACTTCAATACAAAACCTCTGGCTATACTAATATGATCTTTATCTTATTAATTTTTTAAGTATTTGTCTAGCAGAACTGGGGTGTAGGCCTCAGAGATGTGAGGGGTGTGAAAAGATTTACCAGAGACTGAGTGGGGAGAAGAATGTGCAGATCTACTGAAATACACTGCTGAGGGGAGCAGCCGGTGAGACAGGAGAGGCCTGCTGCACCTCCCTGGCTGAGGATGGAACTCAGACCATAGTGGAGATAGCGCCGAGACTCCTCAGCCACCAGGGAGGCCTTATTATCTTTATTTTAAATTAAAAAGATCATGGAGGAAGGAGTTGGACAAATTGTGAAGCTTTTAACATTAACAAGTTTTTTACCCCTAACTTCTTACCAAGTGAATGAAATTAGTAACTACCACACAATTCTATTGTGAAGATCAAGCACACTATAGGGAACTCTTATGGCATCTGGCACAGGGTATTTTCTGAGTGAATAATCTTCATGTTTGGCTGCAAAACTTGTGCTGGATCATGCTTTCATCATTTAAATACATCCTCTCACAACCTCTCACCAGAGGCATTCAGTCAAACAATTTAATGCCCTCCTCAACTTATGTATTTTATGGAGACATCAAACTCATCCTATGGCTGGCCGATAGGAGCCTGTCACTCAAAATATTACTTATATTGTGTCTTTCCAATAAAAAAGGTTGAGTCATATCAAATATTCCTTCATATTTTCTCAGAGTTACAATGTTAAGTAGTGCTTGGCATGCTATTTATACTGCATATTGAGAAGTCCATACAGTAAGGAGGGAGGAATTGGGGGGTGCTTTTGAAATTCATCAAAATATAACACTCCACTTTATTTTAAAAACTGGCTAAATTTAGGTGCATTATTTGATACCAAATAGATAGTTGGTCAGAACTTGATGCTAATATGTCAGGTTAAGGCACTCAATCTTCCCCATGTACTAATTAGAATCTGATTGATTTTTCACTCACTGGATTTTTGTTTGATTTGATTTTGTTCTAGGCTTACTGACTGCAGCTGTAACTTCAACTTGCCAGTGTACACCATTGCTCACAAGGGGACCACATGAGGGAGTGTGAATGAGTTTATCGCCAAACCTTCCTATTCCAAAAACAAAACAAATTTGTATATTTTTACTGATGGGTCAGAGTACCATCTTCATATACAAATGACAACATTGCATATGGCACTATTTTCGGGATAAAAGATAACAGAGACCATGAGGAAAGAGTACAAATTCTCATGGGCCATTGTCTTATTTATAGATTAAAGTGAAATTATGTTTTCCACTGATTTACATTCTGACATCTTAGTTAATTATGTTATTTGCTTCTTTTATGCTCATTCTCCCCTTAGATCTGGCTTGACAATTCTATAGTATTCTTTCCCTTGTTAGGGAAAAGAATGGCAGAATACCATTTTTTATTATTATTTTTTTCTGAGTGGCAGAATACCATTTTTTATTATTATTATGAGAATGCTAAGTATTTATTTAATTACCCTTCAGAGAACACTGGAAGACAATGCAGTTGAACAAATGAATGAATACTGGGAAGGGAATACTGAATAATATATTGTTTCTGGAAGTCTCAGAAACTGTTTTCTTCTTACCTTCACATAGGTTTCTATTTTTTTTCCATGACAGTTTTTCAAATTTAGTGCCAGTAATGTTTTTCTTCCTGTTTGAGAAATATTCAAGGAGTTTGCAAGTGCACAGATAAATATTATCTATTAAAATTTAATGAATTTAAGAACCTACTAATATACTGATCCATTTTGTAGAATGAAAATAATCGAATACAGTACTTTTATATCATGGTTTTCAGTTCATAAAATAAAGAATTTCAAAGTAAATCTTAAGATGCTATTCCAAAAATTGATAACTGATACATAGAAAAGCAGAAAAGAATCTCATTAATTCTTTTAGGCAGGCAGACAGTCATCCATCATACAATTATTGAGAGCCTAACTTTATGCAAGGATTTTTTTTTAGCTACAAAGGTAAGTAAGACAAATTTGGTCCGCTTCAAATGCATTCTCTAGAAAGTAAAGTAAATGATGTGTATGTACAAGTCAATTCACACCAGTATAATACAGTCAGATCTTTCATAGAGATAATCAGAGTCACTGACTACCTAACCCAGAGGATAGTCCAATCTTACAGACACTCTTATTTCCACTTCAATTTGGAATTCATTCGGTGTTGCCTAGCAAATTTACTAACTTTTTTGTTGGATTGGCTAATCTTTAAATTGGTTTACTCCTTATATACAAATTATCTAGGAGTATGAAGAATGATAGAATGAAGGGTCACATGATATCAAATATTTGTGGAAAATAACTTGATAAGTGGAATTCAATACTAAAATGGAGCAGAAACTACAAAGCTAAGAACATGTTTATAGGAACTCAGTAGCATACCCCAGCATCGACAATCTGATTCACGGCTCTCTTACGATCTATTCTCAGCGTTCCTTTAGGGGAAATTTGACAATGATATCTCAAAAATGTGTTGCCACTTTCAAAGCTTCTTGCTAGCATTTTAGCAAAATGGAAAGCAGTTCTGGCATTTTGGATAAATGTTCCCCAAATCTTCCCTGCCAGACATCTCATTAAGCAGGAAGCCTCAATAGGGTAATATGGAAAAGCAATTTTAAATAGAAATTTGATTCTCAACATGGAGATTTTTGTAAATAATACTCTGGAAAGTCTTTTGTGTTTTTCATAGATTTAATTTTACTGTTGGAGTTGAATGTCTCTCTGTCTATTGCAACCAGTTATATCACCCTGCCACCCATCACTCCTTTTCAAATAGAAAGGATTTTAAATAAATGTATTAAACTATCCCATAGTTTACATAAAATCATGCAAGAAATGTCAGTTTGGGAAAGCATTATTTATTCATTATGTTGTTACATAAATATTCTCTGAAACATTAATGCATCCCTCCCTAATGTGATGGCGCTTTCTAATAGTGACATAGTCGCCCTTCTTTTAAGATTATAGTCATCTCTGCAGACTTGTGATTTTCTTGCTAAAAGTGGAGGCCTGAGCTCAAGGCTTGTGTCATATTGATTGTATCATCTTTGTATCATCTCCATCATGGCCACAAACATGTAAGTCATTTGATTAATAACTTTTTGAAGAAGTCAATTCCATAACTTATCAATGTTTGATACTCGCTGATATTTATTTTTTAATAAATATGGCTTTCAATGTTATTATTTAAGTTTAATATTCTTGTTTGCTAAAACTGGATGAAAACAATCCTGTGTAGTACTGTGTCGGATTGCTTTTGTCCTGCTGTGTATTCTTATCTGCTCTTGGACTATAGTAATAATCTTCATATTACTTACTTGACATAAGTGAAATGTCACCTCCCCACTCTGATTTTACTCCTGGAGTGATCTTTCCAAAATGCAAATCTGGTTATCACATTCATGCTCAGAATTCTTCAGTGCCTGCCATTCGTTCTGTAATTAATTTACATTCCAATATTATTTCACTTAGAGTTAGTTCTAGGAATATAGGACAGATCTTATCTTTATAATTATTTCCCCCATGTGCTTCTCATATAGTGTTAATTAAATATTGTTAAATAAATATTGCATGATTGAATAAATAAAGTTGACTATTATAGTCCATTTGTTCCAAAATTATGGCAGGTAAGTGAATTCATAGAAGTTTCTAATCAAACTGTCTGAAAATGGAGATGGTATATACATTAGCAAAGCATATCATACACTTGCCTATTCATAAAAGTTATCTCAAATCTGATTTTAAAATAAAGACTTCTGGAGTCAGAATTTCCAAAGAAAGATTGAGAATCTTTATTTTTTTTAAAGAAAACAGTTGCTCTAATTGAGTGTTGTGTTTATGCTTGTTTGGGAAAGATCTTGTCAGTGATCATTAATATCTGGAGACTAGATGTCTCCTGACTGTGGGGAGCAGAGCTATATGACCCTAAATTCATTCGCTTTCACAAAGTTTGCTCTTCTAATTTTGGTGGTGGTCATGGTTTGTACATGTGTAGAAACAGGTGATTCACCTTATATATGCCTGAATGCACATAGGAGTTTGGGGACAAATAATTAGTACAAGTATAGCAAAATTGTGAGGGTTATGAGCAATTTCCAAGGATTGAAGGGAAATCCTGTTTTAATCTCCATGTTTGTTTATTAATTTAACAACTTTTTATTGAACATTAAGCATGTTCCAGGTATAGTTCTAGGTTTGCGAGATAAAGCAATAGCATGATACAAACAATCTCTGCCTTCTTTCAGCAGACTTTTCACAATACATGATGCCTATCTCCAGAACTTTCCAGTTAAGAACTATTTTCTATGCTCTTGGTTCTTATTCAAACTGAAAATATCTTCCCCAAAGAACTATCATTATCTTTGTCAATAGAAACATGTATATATCCCTATTTAAAAATAAGTATCCAAGTTTTTTTATCTGACTTAAAATTCCTAGAGTTTCTGTGTCCTCTGAAGCTATGGGTTCATATTCTCAGGCATCTCTTCTTCCCTTAGGGGATCCATTTATATCCTGAATGAGTAATTCATTCTCAGTCTAGTACTGAATCTTGGACCACTAAAGGCCCTATTATTTTAACTTTTTATATTTATCTCTTAAACATGATTTTTCTTCTCACTTCAATAATCCTACAAATATTTCTAGTTGATGGTGAAGTGGGGTAAATAGTTCTGACATCACTAGCCAAAAGATTAAGTGAGATTCAAAATTGAGAATTATAAGGATTGGAAATAAGTATCTATATATTATAAATTACCCTGTAATTTATCTGCAATTCATAGAATCCTAAGAAATATAGGTTTGAGTTGGCTAAGATGACTTGGAAATGAAGTAACAAGGAAGTGTTTTTAAATGTTGTCAACTTTTTTAGTACATCTAAAGTTTCTATGAAATATCTATGAGTTAAAATGATAGCCCTGAAATATTTTCTACTACTACTACTATTACTACAATTTTTTTTTAATCCTCTTTGGTAGTCCAGGTTTAGATTTCTTGATATTTTCATTTCTCTATAATACTGTTTCCATTTCAGAAAACAGATTATTGTGTACATGCTCACACACGTGCACACACACATACATACACACACAAACATACAATCAGTTTGCTACATTTTCACAAAGAAATTATTTTAAAGACAACATTAGTTAAATTAAATCTAAGGGCAAGAAAAGAGTATACTGAAATAAGTTCAATTTAGAGATAGGACTCTGTACATACAAAACCTGAAAACAGATAATAAGCATGTATTTTTGTTGTTATTTTTCCCAGTAAAACTATTTGTAGATGTGGCTACTTTGGAAAATGGAAGAACTTACAACAAGAGTTAAGGATGTTATGGTGATTTCTGTGGGTTTACTTTCAAAGACAGGAAGAAACATACTAATCATGAAATGAGAATTAAGGTACATTAACTTTTACATAGATAAGAGACCTACAGAAAAGCAAATTATCTAACTTACATTAGATGCTGAAATTTCATTTGTAGTTGCAAAAATAAAACCTGGGGAAAACGGTCTTCATTAGCAGTGTTCTAAATGCCCATGCAGTGGAGAGATTGAGCTATGAAAATAGAAAACCAGGTCATCAAAGTAAATATCCTTTTTTAAATTTTATTTTCAGCGTAAGGGAGACTTTTATTATATTAATCACCACTCAGTAAATGTAACTGTGTTTAATGGTTCCTTTACATTGCTAGTTTTGCCCTGGGATTCTTTAAAGACAATTGCATTAGAATCAAACATATTTTAAAAACATTCAAAAATCAAGTTCCATCTCGTCTTTCTAGGGAGGGGTTTTACGAGCCCCAAATTTATGTATTTATCATTGTAATTAGACTCATTCCCAACACCACCACAGATACTACCATCCGCCAAGTATACTGCACAGCAGGGTTTCTAAATTTTTCCATGTCATGGAACTCATTGAAAATAGTATTTGTCTAGCACACTGGGGTAAGAAGAGGTTTCTTCCAGCAGAGACTGAAAGGTAGGGAAGGTCTGGGCCCCAGGCCCAACCCAGAAGTCCCAAGCACAGTAGGCATCACGTTCCTGGCACGCAGAAACCCATTTGCACACATCAGGGTGTATCTGCACACCAGTTGGGAAGCTCTGTGTTTGATGTGAGATGTTAAAACTGAAAAGGCTACATTTTCCTTTTTGTTGTTGTTTTCCCGAAACTAAATTTTAGTAGGTGGTATTTCTCCTGCTAAATACATTTCCTATCTTAGCTTCCCATTGAAGTAGAAATAGATTGCTTTCAATGGCCTCAATGATGAAGATAAGTGTTTGAGTTTTATGTCTCAGGTAAATGCAATTAGCAAATGTGAATCTGCTCATAGTGACTTAGATTTGTCCTTTGTCCTGAAAGTTTAAGCCAGACATTTTATGTTCAAAGTAGCAAATGGAATTTCTGAGAAATTCTTCTTATATGAGGTAATTATTAATGGTTGGAGGAGAAGAGTAACGTGGTAAACCTATGTAATTTGATTTATTTTTTCCTGTGTCATTTATTTTTTAGTTTAGAGTAGAACTAATGTTTCTCATCTAAGTTTGGGACAATGACAATTTCTAAAACAGAATGAAGGCTGCCAAACAGTTTAACTTTAGAACAAAATCCTTCAAAGGGATTAGAGAAGTATGAGGGAGAGGGAGAGAGAGAAGAAGGGAAGGGGAGAGAGTGATTGGAGAGAGAGAGAGATTTATCAGCTTCCCTTTAGTGTGTTCAAAATTTAACAATTCTTCCTGTCTAGAAATTGTTATATGTAGCTTTAATCTCTTCTACTACAATGCAACTTCATTTTCTCTTTTTATGTCTTAGAGGGTAGAGGGCCCCAAGAGTGTAAGAGAAGTTAAAGAATAACCAGCTCTACAACCATGATTGGGTAGTGTTGACACAACTATAAAATGAAAGCTATTCCACTTGCTCTATAGCCCTTAAACTTTGGAAATAGTGTCCAATAGTAGAAAAAAAATTTTTTTTAAAGTGTGACTTGTTTTCTAAAGGGAAAGGATCAGGAGTCTGTCTTGCCATGATAGATTAGGTCAATTGCCTTCTTTCAAAAGCTTTTAAAAACAAAAGTGAAGTCAAATAGACGTTGTATGTCATCATTATGATGTGAGTAATTTGCAGTACTTAAGCAATTGAATTCTTATGTTCATTGTGCTTTATTAAGAATGCTTTGTATATTTCCTGACACATTATCCCGCTCATACTTCCATAATAATCACTTCAATTTTTAAGATAGTCTCATTGCAACATGTACTCATGAGGGTTTGTGTCATCTGTTGGAGATTGAGATCAAGTATCAGGAACACCCTTTGAGCTTTTGAAACCTTAAAACCAGAGTGAAATAGGATCACAATTACAGAAAAATACCCAGTCTGTGACTATTTGTCTCAGACTTCTTAATGGCAGCTCTTGTACTTCAAATGACTTAGAGAAGACTATTCAAAATCAAATCGTTTCTGAGGAACTTATTAAAATGCATTTGAAGCTTATCATACTCTTAAAAGTCTGAAGAAGTTTTATAGGAACTGCTGGTTTCAAAATATATATCCCTTGATTGTCTCTTTTGTTTTGTGCTTCCAATGAAAAACAATGGAATTTCCCCTATCTTTGTAGGGCAGGATGGATCCATTTCTTCATTACTTAGAAATGTAGAGAATATGAAACTATTTACCAATTATCACTAATGTACTTATAAAGTTTTGATGGTCCTCAATAATTGTATACATAATATATTAAATTTATCAATATAGTCATTATTATTACTGCAGACATTGAATGTATACATAATAAAAATGATGATAATTTATTAGGCACATAGGAAATACACACTCATTCTATAGCATTTAGAGAAATAAGGTGAATTAGTGCTATCTTACTTAGTACCTGAAAATCATTCTTTTTTTTTTTTTAAGATTTATTTATTTATGATACAAGCTGGGGTACAGGTCAGAGGTGTGGGGTGGTGAGAGGGTTCACCAGAGACAGAGTGGGGAGCAGAAGAGGCAGATCAACGGAAATACACTGCTGAGGGGAGCAGTGAGTGAGGCAGGAGATGTCTGCCACACCATGTGGGACTTTCCCCTGCCGGGCATTGAACTCACATCGCCGCTGCCAACAGCTCCACAGTGCAGCGTGCTTAACTGCTGCGCCACCAGGGAAGCCCTGAAAATCATTCTTTATCTCAGCTTTTTCCAGTTTGGTAGTCAAATTCTGTGCACTGGTAGATGTGGGGGGAAGGTCTTTCTGTTTGTTTATGTCTAATTATGAAAGTCTCTCTAGAGAAAACATTTCCAGGTATCTACACAACAAAAAAACCTTCATTCATGAAAAAATTTATATGATAATTACATTTATTTTCAGGACACTTTCAACTAACATTTTCTATTAAGTCATTTTATTTCTGAGCTGATTCTTCTTGTAACAGTCTCTTACCAAGTACTATCTGAACATAGTTTCTAACTCTGACGTATAGACTTTACTAATTTTTTTGAGATTCTTGGTTTGAACTATCAGTTAATTATAATACTATCTTTTTTGTGAGCTTGATAGTGCCAAGGTTTTCTCTATACTTCAGTAACCAATTTGAGTAAATTTATTTTGGCATCATAAGGAATTAATCTAAATTATCTTTCATTAGAGTGATAACAGTTTAAATAACAAAATTTAATTTCATAAATTAGCTCCATTCACCCATTTAATCAACTGATGTTAATACCCCAATATATGGGCTAATAAGTGAATATATTAGAAACATTAGAAAGTGGAAAAGTCAAAATAATTTCCTTATTTCCTGATCAGATTATTAGTGGTACTATTATATATTTTTGCCAGTTTCTATACATAAGTCAGTTACAAATGAAGCTCTTAAAACACAATCACAAGAGTCACTTCAATTCATTGAACAACTACTCAGAAAACTATTTTGATTGACTATCATTTTAAGAGATAATTTTAACTATCATATCTCAATATTATTCCTATAGCATGAATAGATTAGATTATGTCTCTGCTTGCCTATGGAAGAAACTTCTTTGGGAATTTATGAGTGTATTTTAATATGAAATCCATATTTTAAAGATATCATCATGGTTTTTAAAAGGGAGGTATTAGCCTCTTCTTTGGGTTTGGGAGATTTTTTTCCTCTCTACTTCAAGAGAATAAATTTGTCTGGAGGTTGAGTTCACAACATGTGTTGTGTAAAGTTCCCAGAGGTATCTAGCCCTGAACTTTATCTAGAAGTCTACTTGCACATTTACTGGTGAGAAATTCTAGCCAAGCCAGAGAACGTATGGGACCACATCATCTGCTGAGTCCATAGTTTGAATGCAGACTGGCTTCTATAGCTGATGGGGAGTAAACAGTTAAAGGTCACATACATGTGCAAGTTATGTCACTTCCAAGCTATCAAAATAGCAGCATTTTACTGTAATTAGAACACAAAAGTGGCCCAAAGAGAGCAGGATCAACATATAGAACAAGAATAGTGGGAACAGATTGATTACCTGTAAAAATCTATTTGGAAAAATGCATTTGGAACTTCAAAATAGTTAAATCATTTGAGGCAATAAATTCAATTTCTAGGTATCTATCATAAAGAAAAACTAAAATACTAATTAAAAGTTATATTGAAAAGTACTCAGTGATATCTATAATGTTAAAATACGGAAATAACTTAAACACCTTACAAAATGAAACAAATTAGAGAAATTACATAAGGTAAAAAGATCACAAATAATTAAAATCACTTATAAGATTATTCATAACAGGAGAAATGCTTTAAATAAATAAAAGCTGACAAATAAAAGACAATGTTTAAAAAAGGATTACACAAATTTATGAGCAGTCACGTTTGTATGTACGTGCATGTCTATATTTGTACCTATGTCTGCATCTTTCTAACTATATTTAAAATGCATAAAAATCTCCAAGGAGATGGCCAGTCTGTTCTTTAACTTTCTTTACACTTTTACACATTCTCAAAATAACAGAAAATTAGATGAAATTATTTTTATAATCACAAAACCTTTTTTAAAAAAATACTCAGCCCGTGATAATTGGGGAAAAGAGCACGTTTACCCACTGATGTGTCCCTGTCTGACAAGCACAGAAAATACTCCCAGATGATTCCTACATATTGAAATATTCATGGATGACAAATTGGAATATACTTGATAACTTGGTTTGTATAATTATAGTTAACAGTTGAGGCATTTGGCTGAATGTAAAGTGAAATTTCTGATATTTATTTTAAGGCCCGTGTAGAACAATAAGTAAGTTTAGTTTCTTTAAATTCAGAAGGTGTGAAAGCTAAAATTAAGAAATAATTATATATCATACAGAATTAGACCTTTATAGCTCTCCAAATAGACTTATAAAATTAAGTTGTTTGCCAGTGAAGATGATTTCAATGTATACTTCAGTACCTTTTCACAAACAATATTGACATAGAAACTTGAAAATGTAATGTATGGAAAGTTTATTGGTTTCATTTCAGATATTTCAAAGCCAAATCTTAGTGGTGTTTAAAGATTTTGCCTTAGTACTTACAATATTTTGCTATAGTGCCACTGACCTGGTAACCACCAAAATGGAAGCATGGTTTTAGGACCAGAATAGCTTGGAAATAAGCATCAATACTCCATTTTGTCCCAGTACGAGAGGTCTGTGGAAGAACAATGGTGCTTTGAGATGATTTTTGCTCATGATAAAAACCACAGCTAATGCCTTTACTGCTGCACTTTTTCAATGAATAAATGTAGGTAGGGAAAATGTTTATGCATGAATTGCATTGAGTTAATGTGTATGAAGTTTACTCAGCACCAGCAATATCATAGTAGGTTCTGTGCCTAATAGGAACAAGTTGAAAAGAATATTGAATGAATGAATAAGTGATAGGTATTTAACAAACCCTGATTTCCTTCCGCTTTTGCAGTTTCTTCCTTAACTGATAACTAAGTCAAAAATTCAAGATTGTGGCATAGCCCAGAAGAGTACATGTTAAAAACAATACACAGCAAACAAACAAAATGTACTTATCAGTGTATGACCCAATAACATTAAATTTATTTTAATAAAATTAGCATGTTTTCAGAGTGAAGTAAATTCAAACACTACATTGAATTTTGTGGTATTAGTTAAATCTGTCCCTCGAAAGTAGGAATTTTTATACATGCCTAAGTAATAACTATATACTATATATTTTCGTGATTACAATAAAATTATTGATAGGCCCCTACAGTTGCACTGCTGAGAGCTGCAATCATGAAGAATTTGCATATTGAATGCAAATTTCACTTTTGCCATAGTGATGTGACTTTTAGCAATGTGGCTATTACATTTTTTATGGATGCTTAGCAACTGAATCTATAGCTTTTCCTATTTTAGTAAAAGAGTCACATTCAACAGGAGTTAGGGAAAAAATCTGGTTTTTATATTGATTGATACACATTAATTGTTTACCAAGATATTTAAGCATTCCCCAAGCTCATCTTCTGAATAAATCATTTGCAAAATCATAGGGAAATAAAGCATAATTGATGGGACTGGCACTGAACAAATGCCTTGTGATTTGAATTTTATATGTATTTTATATACATAGTTTTATGGATAGCAGGAACTGAATAATATATTTATCTCTGGGTAGGATTTTCACCAGTATGCTAAGTAAGAAACTGGTACTTTGAAGTCTTTTCTTGGGCTAATTTAAAGATAACATTGCATTTGTTTGAAAATTATTTTAAATTATTAAATCATCCAGTAATACTATGTATGAATTTTATTAAAAACTACAAACACAAAACAATTGAAATACTGATCATTTTTTAAAAGGGGAAGAAAGGAGGAAGGAAATCAGAAATGGATCTATTTCTTAACCAGTGGGCTATTGCTGATTAATGAAAAATATAAGATTTAATTGTATGATACAAAGGGGTGACATCAAAGTGTCTTCTAGCTTGCTATGTAAGCTAGCTATGCATGCTACCTATGTAAACCACAAAAGAGAACAGCATTAAAAATACAATACATTGAAACAGGAATTCTTCAATGCTATGTAAATACAATGGACATTTTAAATTCAAAGATAAGCAGAATCAGCAGATAGTGACAGTTTTAAATTTGTTAAAAATCAATAGAAGAGCAGTAAAATGCAATTTTCCTAAACTAGGCTGTAACTTCAAGTGAGCTGAACCATTCTTGATTCGACTGAGAGATTTTTCAATAGAATTTAAGAAAGTGGATTTAGCATTGTTTCATTGTATTAGTGGTTGAGCAATGTAAATGTGAAATGCTTTGAAGCAATCTACATTATATTTTTATTAGCTTCAGCGCCTCTATATACATATTTTATGTCCTTTTCAGAAGCTTAAATAGTATTACATTCTAATTATTATTTGCAGATGGTATTTGTTTTTCTCATAATGACCACTCAGAAATCAGTACTCTGAGTTCCTTGAAAAAGAATCATTTCATGTTGAGTAGCAGTTGCTCAGTATGCATTCTCGCTCTTGCTCTCTCAGAGGGAAGGATTTAAATAATGTATGGCAGGTTTCTTTGTAATGAGGCACTCTTTTTTATGTTTTGTTGTGATTTTGTCACTTTAGAGGAAATGTCGTTAGTTAAAGGGTCACAAATCATATCAAGGATTTCATCAATGCCATGTAATTGATCTATATATCTTTAATGGGTGGGTGAATGTCATTCAAGGCTCTTGGGCATTTAATTCAAATACTAAATTTAAGAACCACAAGCACATTGATGAGTTTGCAAAATATACAGAATTGTGTGCATAAAACAGACCTGAATGAACATCTTTTTTTTCTTTTTCCGTTCTCATTAAAGATTGATCTAAAGATTTTTTTTGAGGGAGACTTACTTGATAGCTGTAGTCACTTTTTTGGTTCCCAGAGTGGTAATAAAAAAAATCGCTCAATAAAACACAATTTCCCTTTTCTCTTGTGTCCGGTACTCCCTTCCTCTTCAAATGCAGCTGTTTCCTTAACGCCTTTTTCAAAAATAAAAACCATGAAAAAAAAAAAGAGTTTCTGAAAGCCCAGTAGCTTTTTAAATAGCGGTTTGAAACCTTGCTTCTAAGAATGCTTCCAAAAGAGACTATCTTGAAATAATAAAAATAACAAATCTCAGCAAATTTTATTTTAACAAAAGAGTAGACTTTCTGAAGGTATTCTTCATTTTTCTGTCGTCTTTTTTCTTAAATGATTCCTGTATGTGAAATCTCTGGTATCTGCTCGCACACTTGACTTGTTCTGGTATTGATATTTATTTTATGCAGTTCGCTTTATTGCCTTACACATTTTGCTATTATGCATGTCAGGCCTTTGTCAATTGACAGTATGTATAGCCCTGTATTGGGGATAGAGGTCTAGGAGGCTTAAAAAGTAGCAGCAATATATAGAACACAAATCAGCAACTTCATATACCAGAGAAAATGATTTCTTTACCAAAGTTCTATAATATTCTCTTAACTTAAAACACTATCATGTTAATTTTATCTGTTTTCCAAAGACCTTGCCATTATTATTGACATGCTGCTGGCTTTATGGTCCCCAGATGCATGAATTATTAGTGTTGCTTGACATTTTTAAATCCCTAACTCTATAGCCTATAGCTATACTTCCTGCTAGCTATTACAGGATTTAAGAAGCCATGCTAGTTCTTGATCAGTGGTTGCTCAGTAATGCAGAAGTGTCAGATTCTCTTGTGAGTTAACAAAAAAAGAATCTTAGTTGTTGTTTCTGGACTTTATAAGACATTATCTAAATAAAATTGTAAAGCACTGTTATGTCTCCACTGCCTTGAAGACACCTCCCCTGATTTTTACAAAGAAACACTTGCTTTACTATTATAATTTTTGGAACAATAAACCAGTATTATTCAAAGGCAATCCTTATTAGATTTTTGTGCCTTTCTCTCAAAGTATTCAAGGAAACATTATAACAGCACTATATTATGCATAATTGAAAGCCCGAATATTTATTATACAAAAGTCCATGATTAGGAAGAATAATGAAAATATTTGAGTCATAAAAGGTATAGTGCATATGAGTCTAATTCTCCAAGTGCAATGTACTGATTGATATCAGAATAAGTTTCTAAATAGCTATTTGCTGTCAGTGAAAGATATGTGCATTTGAGCAAAGAAATCTAAAACCAGAAATACCAAAGACAGTTGCTTTTTCTCCCAAAGAATTAGGACCCTCTTATTATTTATACTTGTATTTTAAGAGGGAGGGCATGTGAACTGTTCCCTAAATTTTGAAATATTTAGACAAATCAATCCATTTTCAGACAATATGTCTGTATTTGGAGTTTCATTTACTAAAGAATCATAATGGTACCATATTTTATTTCATTTTTCCCCTCTAATATACACTTAGCCTCCCAATCAGTAGGAAATACTTTATATTACTACTCCTGTAATGAAATTCAGCACAATTAATTGCCTGTTAGTCTCATACACCAGTTTTACACTACTAGTTATTTTGCTAAATTGTAGCTTGGGAAACTGGCCTTGAACAGATTGTCTCCCAGCTCATGAAAGGCTGTAATCCAACTTCCCCCTACTGACTAATTTGCATCAAACTTTTCACCACTCACTGAACTCTCCGATCCCTATGAAAACTCTATGTCTTCTCCATACCATTCCTGTCCCCACTTTGACAAGTCTTCTTCCATGTCTTCTTTATGTAAAACTCCTACTCATCTTCAAGACACAAATCAAATGGCATGTCTTCTGGGAATCTACACTACTCATTCGAGAAGAAACAGTTACTCTGCCACTGTGCTTCTGCTTCACTTGTTTACAAACACAATAGTATAATAATCCTTGTGGGTTTTCCTATCTGGGCTTTGGTTTGCTAAACAATAACAACAGGGTCAACAATGGTAATAATTAACATGTATGGAGTACTTGCTACATGTAAGGCATTGTGCTATCTTCTTTTGATGGCTGTCTCATTTGGACCTCACTACAGTACAATGTGGTAGATGCTATTTTATTGCTGCTCCACAGATTAACAGCCTTTGAAAGTTTGTAATTAGTCCCAATGAACCTCGTAGTAGCTCTACCTTCAGACTCTATTCTTTTAAACTCACCTAACCATTTATTCTAAATATCATATATTTGTCACACTCCTTTGAGAATATGATAAAAGTAATAAATAAAATGGCCATTTGCAGATATATTAGCATATCAAGTGGCTCTGGATCCTCTGAAACACTTCTATGGACATAGAAATGCTCTGATCTTAGATAAGATCCTTCTAGATCAAACTTTATATTCTATAATATAATGAACAAATATTCTCTAATTTTTGTTTGTAAATAAAATCCTCACCTTCAGTTTTCTTCATGATGTGGCTTCTAAGGAACTTCAAATTGTTTAGGTTCCACAGAACAAAATTTGAAAAATGCTGGGTTAAGATAGTTGACACATTCACTTTCTCAGTAAATGTTTATTTTTCTTCATGTTGGAAAGCAAGATTGTTAGGAACTGTTCCTAACTTATTGTATCCTGGGATAAGTTCTTCAAGGGTTATTTACACAATCAAGCTTCTATCAGAATATTGCCATGAAGTTGGGATTTAAAAAAAGTTAAAACCTGTCTCCAAAGCCAAGGTATGTAGGGCAAATTACTCTATATGATGAAAATTCAGCAGTCCTGGCAAAGAGCTGACAGCAATGGAAACCAGTTGATCCTGATTACTGAGACTACCCCCAGACACATTTGGATCAATGCTGCGACATGCGAATTATGAATTAATCAGTGGATAAAATGAACAAAGTTGTAATTATATATGGGTAGCAGGGACTGCAAGTTGGCTGCCAATGGACTGAATTTGGTCCACAAATGGCTTGTGTCCTGTGTAATATTTTTAAAAATTTAAACCAGTCTTTAAACACCGGGGTATTTGTTTTTTGGTGTTTTTTTTTTTTTTTACATGAATCTCTGTGTTTCCAGCTTCTCTTGAAAATTTGGACACTCTGACAATACTAGGCCCAGGTTCTCATGTGGCAACAATTGGCTAGAAATGTACAGCAGCTGTTCCCTCTACACAATACTTGTACTTCCCGTTGAGTACAGTCCCCAGCTGGCCCATTTCACACATTTACTGTACCTGTCTGTCCCCTGTTAGCAGTTGTAACCCTAGAAGACTGGCCTGGAAATTTGAAGAGTTTATAGAAAACTTCTTTTGAGCAATGCATCACGTGTTGCAACGCGAGGCAAAATCACCCCTTCTACAGTACAGGTTAGAGAGAGAGATTTCTAGGGAGTCATGGAGGTTGCTATGACTCCCAAGAAATGTTGCAAATAGAAAATTCTCAGATTTTATTATTTGGATTCACACCAATTCAACTATGAAGAAACAAAAGATTTGAATTGTAGCCTTTGGACAGTGAGTAGGGAAGCAGCATGGAGCCAGGTACAATGTGATGAGGCTAAGATCAAATCCAGAATCAGTTCATGACTTTGACAGTTATTTGTTTCCTAGACTTTTCTATCTGGTGATGATGATAATGATGATGAGGACTGAATCATTAAAATGCTTTAGTAGTTGTAGTATTTTGGTAATTCTAAATTCTTACAGTTCTATAGGAATGTAAAGGAAAATTTTGGTTGAGAGAGAAAATAATATTGCAGTTTAATTGCTTGTGTTGACTAATAGATAAAACACTAAGTTTCTATTCTTAAAGCTTTGCTGATTCTTAGACCAGAATATGTATTAGAGAAATGATTTGATTTAGGAGGAATTTGAGTCCCTTAAATTATCATGGAAAAACCAGCTCAAATTTCTTTGATCTGTCACTCATCTTTCAGCAGACCTGCTAATATTAGAGCACTTCATTTTTTCCAAAGCACTTTCACATACTGCAAACTTGCCTTTAGGTAATGCAATTAAGTCAATTTTAGGATATTTAGCCTAATGGAAGTATGAACAAGGGTAGCTCCAAAAGGAAACCGACTGATTCAGGACTTTTCTTTCTGGTTCAGCAGTCCTTAAGACTGAGATTTAAAAATTTTGATAAGTAGTTAACAGGAAGTTATCTATACCTAGGAAGAGTCTGGAAATGTGAGCATTATACTTATAATGTATTCTTATCATTTGTGGGTTCAACATTTGATTATTCACAGACTGTTCTGAAAATTTAAAAGGAGATTTTAAAAGTGATCATTTTAAGTTTAAATTTGAATTATTTTCTTCTGAACTTTTGCAATGTAGAGGGAATCACTTAGCTAGTATGTTAGTCTAGACACTTGATGGATACCAATGCTGTTCTTTTACATTTTTACATCTCTGGTAAAGAGAAACATCCTTCCTAGAGTATTTTAAAAGAACACAACTGTCTTCAAAGGAAAGAGGCATTTAGAGAAACAAAAACAAAAGTAGTTAACTTCTGAATGAAGAATTTCTCAAGTACATTCATCTGACATTGTACCAGTATTTCTTTGTCTACAAATCTGAAAACTTCAAATTTTGAAAATTGAAATCATCAAGTCCATTATACTTTCTATGCATCCTTTAATACTGATTCACTTGTTTTCAGCACTGGATGGCTTTGAATTTGTTCAAAAGCAAATTGAACCTTCATTTAGTTGACAAAAATTACTCATTGAGTGTCTATTTATGCAGATTATGGGATTAACAGAGTTGGGTGGTTTTTTTTTTTTGCATCCAAACTGGGGTGCAGGCCAGAGATGTGAGGCAGTAAGAGGGTTCGCCAGATACAGAGTGGGGAGCAGAACAGGCAGATTGACCGAAATGCACTGCTAAGGGGAGCAGCGGGCAAGGCAGGAGAGGTCTGCTGCGCCATGTGGGATTCTCCCCGGCCAGGCATTGAACCCGCATGGCAGCTGGCGACAGCTCCACAGCGCTGCACTAACCCGTTGTGCCACCAGGAAGCCGGGATTAACAGAGATTTAAACAAAACATTGTTACAAATAAGGTTCCTTCCAAAGATGTTCCTCTCCCTCTACACTTGAAGATTTCTCTTTCTGATCATATGGTCCTCTGATTATTCATTACTTTTACATTATTCATTACACATTACTTTTCAATCTGCTATATTTTTGCATATATCCTATCTTTCATCCTTAAATGATCTTTATGCCAAATTTCTGCATTTGTTCTAGATTCAGCTAAAGTGGTAAGTTCTCCAGGAAACCTTTCCAAGGAGAATGGAGCATCTTTGCTTGTGTCTACCCAGCAGTCCACACAGACTTATCAATACCTTTCCCAATGAGTTGAGATTATACACCCATGTATTTGTCTCAACACTGGTGTCTCTATTGTTCGAACTTTAGTTTTTTAAGAAATTAGGCCATGATTTTTTTTTCATTAGTGAATATCTCCAATGTATATCAAAGTGCTTAGAAGAGTGAACATTCACTTAATTTCTGATAAAGAGAAGCATATGGAGGAAGATGCCCATCTGGGAGAATGGGATGGTGAGGTGAGAGGAACAGGATCCTGGAAGGAAGAAAAAGCTGAGAGGCAGCAGTATTCAATATACACAAGGCCTCAGCGTGCAATGGCTTGAGAGTTCACTGCCAAATGAGGAAAGAGCAACTACACTGGAGAATAAACTTGCACCAAATCCAAGAAATACAGAGATCATTTGTTCAATGACCATATGATTGAGTTTGACGCTGGGCATACCAGGCAGTACTTTGTCAAAATGATCCAACCAGAAGCTTACAGATCCAGAGGAAATAAGAGATTTAGGAAAGCCTGATAATGTTTCAAACATTTTTAAAATGTAAATAAAATATCTTTTTGAGAGAGGCATATATTATAAAATGCAGCTGTACATGTAATTTTAGTTGTGTTTATGCAGATAAGAGAAATAGTAACATGTCACTGATTTACCTTTGTAATGATCTTAATGCTTTTATGTGTTTTTAATGTAATATTTAATAACATAAACACCAGATTCAAGTGAATTCTCTTAGTTTGAAATTGTTTTCATTATGAAAATCTTACAAAGCAAGAATTCAGTCAGGAATAGCTCTATTCTTTTGATTTTCCTTTACAGTTTTTATATGTATGCCTTTTAGTGTCATTTGCTATCTTCTGATACAAAGACAAATAGTCTTTAATATGTTTTATTTACAATGGTTTCCTGAATTTTGTCTGGGTCCCTTTCAGACTTTTTACAAAAAAGATTCCCAGAAAAAAAATGCTGATTTTTAAGTTTGGAAATCTTCCATAATGACACTTCAAAAAAAAAAATTAGCCTAGTTATTTGTTTTTGCCCGAGGATGTGACTTAAATCAAGATTTTCCAATTATAACCTGAGGGAAGGAAAATAGGTTACATGAGATTACTTTATGACCAAATATGGTTATCTTTTTTAATTGAGTGCTGTGACATCCGAGTACAGTACAAGGCCCTGAGACAACCAAAACTCATTAGAGAAAGTCTCCGCGTTTAAGGCACAAATAGTCAAGTAGAGAAGACAGATACAATATCCAGAGATGCCAATATTTGAAACATGGTTAGAAGTTTGTGCAAGCTATATAAGAGCAGAGAAGGAGAGGTGTTTAAGACAGTTTGAGGACTTGGTGAAATGTGTGCTAGAGACGATGCTGTCTTAAGGATGAACTATATACAGAAGGTCTGAAGAAGCAAGGAAAACAATTTCAGGTAAAGGAGTCAGCAAATACCAAGACATGGGATTGAAAACAGAAAGTACCTGATGAATCAAATCCTCGAACACACCAGCATGTTACCATCTCAAGGCCTTTGCACTTGGTATTTTACCTTCTGGAATACCTGTCCCCCAGAAAGTCAAGTGGTTTATTTTCTCACTTCTGTCAGTTCTTGGATCAGAAGTTACATGACACTTCCTAATGTTTACATTCTATCTCCTTACTCTAATTTAGATCTTCAGATGAGTTATTATGCTGTGCTTATTATTTAGTTTCCACATCAAAGCCCTCATGAGAGCATCAACTGTGTATGCTGCTGTATTCAAAAGCTCTAGGACAGGGAAGTAACTCTCAATTGAGTACTTGTGAATGAATGAGAGAATGCACCTGTAAGTGTTAATAGCAAATGAGCATACCCGAGATTACACTTTGTCTGTGGCAATTTCATAAGTGACATAGGATGGGAAACATGTTAGACAATACTGAACTTGAGAACTGATGCATGAACCATGGAGATGAATGAAGCATATTCTATTCCTGGATCTAATATTGTCCCCAGAGTTTCTGAAAGCTTTACTGAGTAAACCAGAAGCCTCAAATATTTGTAAGATTAAGAGTTAATCTTACATGATAAAAGTTAACTTTCAACCCAAAACTAAGTGATATTACAGGATCTAGATAAAAATATTTTTGAAGGAGCTTATGCCATAAATTACCCTTGCAATAAAAGTCATAGCTATAATCTCCTTAGCAAGATTTTCTTGACTAGAAGACCTAATCCCATAAAACTTTGTATTTTGCCACATTTCTTAATTCTGTAGTAAAAGGAAATAAAAACTTCGTTGAAACTAATCGAACATTTATAATTGTTTCTATTTTGGCACAATTACACTTAAAATTCTCAGGAAATGTGTCTTTTCCAATTTAAAATACTGTATAATTTTATTTATATTTGCACATGCCTAAAGACTCTGCATATGCTCTGCAGAAAAGTATTTGAATTATGTCAATAGAAAAGTGATCAAGTTGTTATAAATAGGTTGCTAATTATTAATATCACATCTATACATTTTACATTTGAACTTAATTGCTCCAAGTTAATTAAGAGGCAGTTGTTTTATTTGATTTTAGGGTAACTAAAAATCTATTTTCCCAATCCTAACAATATAGGTCATGCACTTTAAAAACAATTGAGAATATAATTTGATTTTATATTATTTTACATTCTTGCCAGACTTTAAACATGCATACAAAATAGTGTTCTCTAACTCCAAGTTAAATTATGGTTTTTGAGAATATATACATTTGGAACACACACACATACTAAGAATATACGTATAGTTTGATATAGTTCTATTTGTCTATTTTTGTTTTTGTTGCCTGTGGTTTTGGTGTCATGTCTATGAAATCACTCCCAAGACCAAAGTCATGAAGATTTTCCTCTATGTTACCTTCTAGGGGTTTTACTACAGATCTTACATTTAAGTGCTTAATTTTGAGTTTATTTTTAAAATGTTTGCTGTAAGATAGGGTCCAATTTCTTTCGTGTGCATATAGATAACAAGTTTTTCTAACACCATTATCAAAGAGAATAGCCTTTCCACATTATGCACTCTTAGACCTTGTTGAAGACTAGTTGACTCTACATGTGTGAAATATTTCTGAGTTCTCACTTCCATTCCTTTGGTCTCAACACTGATCTGTCTTCATACTAGACCACACTGTTTTAAAATGCCAGTGACCTAAACTGTAGCTTTGCAAGATATTTTAAATCAAAAAGTATGATCTAACAAAACCAGCTTTGTTAATGTTTTTCAAAACTGTTTTGGCTATTTGGGATCCATTGTGGTCCCATAGGAATTTCAGAATTGTTTTTGTCTATTATTGTAAAAAATGCCATTGGGATTTTGATAGGTATAACACTGACTCTGTAGATTACCTTGGGTCATATGAACACGTTAACAATATTAAACCTTCCAGTTCTTGAAAACGAGATATTTTTTCCTTCGTTTGTGGTTGTAGCCCTAATTTCTTTCACCAGTGTTTTCTAGTTTTTAGTGTACGTTTCTTTTATCTCCTTAGTAAAATGTAGTCCTAAGTATTTTATTCATTTTGACACTATCATAAAACAGACTGTACATTTTACAGACACTTCTCTGCTAGTGTGTTGAAATGACTTTGATTTCTGTATGTTGATTCTGTATTCTGAAGTTTATGGAATTTATTTGTCCTAACAGCATAGTATGTGCGTGTATGTGTATGTGTGTGTGTGCATGCGTATGTGTGTGTGATAGGAATCATTGGTGAAAAACAATGGAATGAACAAGCAACCTATGGAATGGAAGGAAATATTTGCAAATGTACAACCTGATAAGGGGTTAATTTCCAAATACGAAAGCCATAGCAAAAAATCTAATAATCTGATTTTTCAAGAAAAGGTTAAGGACTTCAATAGACAATTCTCCAAGATATGCACATGGTCAACAGGTACATTGAAAGATGTATAAATCAATAATCATTAGGGAAATGTAAATAAAAACAACAATGAGATATAACCTCATACCTGTTAGTATTACTATTGTTTAAAAAAAGAAAGAAAAACAACACAAAAGACAAGTTTTGGTGAAGATGTGGAGAAACTCTTGTACCATATCAGTGGGAATGAGAAATGTTACAGCCAGTATGGAAAATAGTAGGCAAGTTCCTCAAAAAAAAAAAAATAAAGTATGGCCCAGCCTGGTGGCATAGGGGTTAAGTCTCAGCACTATCACGTTATACCAGCTGTGGCATGAGTACAATCCCCAGCCACAGAGCTAACCCACATATGCCACCACAGACCTCTCCTGTCTTGCCTCCTACTCCCTTTTGCAGTGTATTTCAGTAGATCCAAATGTTTTGTTCCCCACTGTCTCTGTATGGGGGCGTGTATCCTCACACACACCCCCCCACACACATCTGGCCTGCATCCCAGTTTATCATAAATAAATAAATAAATCTTTTTTAATAAGTAAAATAGAATTTTAAGAAACCCAGCAATCCCAAAAGTGTTTACCCAAAAGAATTGAATTGGGGTCTCAAATTGTTATTAGAACCTCTGTGTTCATTGTAACACTATTCACAGTATCTAACATGTGGACACACTCTGTCCATTTAATGGAGAAATGGATAGAGAAAATGTGGTTCAATGGAATATTATTAAATCTTTAAAAATAAGTCCTGTAATATGTAATGACTTGGATGAACTACAAGGACAATATGTGCACAATATGTGCACACCAATGGAATAGAATTGAGAGCCCAGGAATAAATCCACACATATATGGATAGTTAATTCACAACATAGGAGCCAAGAGTATACATTGGAGAAAGAAATATTTCTTCAACCAATGGTATTGGGAAAACTAGAGAACCATATGCAAAAGAAGAAAGTAGACCATAAAATCATACCTTAGACAAATTTTAACTGAAAGTGGATTAAAGACTTGGATTTAAATCCCAAAACCATAAAATGCATAAAAGAAAAACAGAGACAAACACGCCATCAAAGTGTTTTCAGTGGTGTTTATGGATTCATCTCCAATACCAAGAGACACAAAAGAGAATATAAACAAGTGGCACTACATCAACTTAAAACATTTCTGCATAGCAAAAGAAACTATCCTTAAAACAAAAAAGCAAGATACCCTACTGAATGGTATAAAATATTTGTGCATTATATATTTGACAAGAGCTAATATCCAAGATACACAAAAACTCATACAACTCCACAAAAAAAAATACACAGTTGAAAAATAGGCAAAATTGCTAAATGGCCACTTCTCCAAAGAAGATCTACAGATGGCCAACAGGTACATGAAAATGTTCATCATCATTTGTCATAAGGCACATGTACATCAAAACCACAGTGAGATGTCATTTCATACCTGTGAGAATGGCCTATATAAAAAAAGACCAGAAACAACAAGTATTGGCAAGGAATAGAGAAAATGGAGCCCTCATATACTATTGGTAGAAATGTAGACTCGTCCAGTATCTATAGAAAACAGTAAGGAGATTTCTCAAACTATTAAAAATAGATCTACCATATAACTCCAAAATTCTACTCCTAGATATCTACCCAAAGATGGAAAAAAAAAAAAAAAACACTACTTTGAAAGAATGTATGCACTCCTACGTTTACTGCAGCACCATTTACAGTAGCCAAATGATGGAAACCTACGTGACCAAGTATAGATGAGTTTTGCCATTTGTAGCAACATGAATAGAAGAGGATTGTGCTAAGTGAAGTAAGTCAGGAAAAAGAAATACCAGATGGTTTTATTCCTATGTGGAATATATCAATAGATAAATAAAACAAAGGGTCAGCTAAAACCAACTAATAACAAACTCTAGAAATCTTACTCTAGAATTGAGGTCACTGGAGCAGGAGGGGGAGGGAGGCAGAGTAGAGTGGGGAAGGATACAACAGACTATGGCAGGGGGATTCTGGCTGTCTTGGTGGTAAGTGTGGTATGGTGACCTGCATCTAAAGAGGTGTGATCCTACGTCACTAAATCACATACAGTGTTGCAAACCAATGTTACCTCAATACAAAAAAGAAAAAAAAATCCTGTCACAGAAGGACAGTACTACATAATTTTACTTACATGAGTTATCTAAAATAGTCAAAGAAGCAGAGACTAGACTGATGGATGCCAAGAGATAGGGAGAAATGAGTTACAAATCAAGGAGTATAAGGTATAAAATTTCAGTTACATAAAATAAAAAAGTTCTAGCAATCTGCTGTATAATGCTATTCCTACAGTCAACTACATTGCATTGTACATTTATAAATCTGTTAAGAGTGCAGATCTCTGCCTGTTCTGCTCCCCATTCTGTCTCTGGTGAACCCTGTCACCGCCCCACACCTCTGGCCTGTACCCCAGCTTGTATGTATAAATAAATAAATCTTAAAAAAAAAAAGAGTGCAGATCTCAAGAGTTCTTACCACCATTTTTTTAAAAGACTATAAATAATAGATAAATAGTTTAAAAATCATTGGATTATTTAAAAATCCATAATTATAAAAAATAATTATTTAAAAATTATTTTAAAAAAGAAAATGCTGTTTTCTTTTTTGTTTTGAAAAAATCAAATTATACCATTAGAGGTAATTGGTCATTTATTTTAAATTAAAATTATACCAGAATGGAGGAACTGTTTTTTTAAAAACCAAACATCTGAAATGGTTATTGAACTTGAATTACTGAAAGTGGAAGTATATAATTATGAAAAACTGAGAAATCCTTCGAAATGTGCATATATATTTTAGAGTTTTTCAAAGTATATCTACATGAAGCCCGCAGATGTTGGCTGTGTGTATTCATATTCTTTATAAGTAGTGTAAACAGCAAATATTTAGCATTTATATACCACCTGACAGAGCACTCAAATATCCCAAAGACATTTATTTGTTAATCATGAAAGGAAATAGGTGTCAAGAATAATTTAGAGTATATTATTTATGTCACAGACAGGCTAATTATATAAACCTAATAATGGCGGAGTGGGAGAAAAAATCTGCTCAGGGAAGCAATTTTTGGTTTTTTAAGTTAAGAAAATTGAAATGATACAATAAACATATAACATGCAGAATTTTCTCCTCTATGGAATCTTTGGGAGTATTTTTCTATGTACAATAGAAACTTTGCAAAAGAGAGGAGAGAAAAAAAAGCCCAGTACACATCCATTATGACTTTATATGTTGAGAATAAATTGGCCATGTGATGAGGTCTAACACCTGTGCTCTAATTGTTTCCTTGAATGACAACTGCACATATGTCAATGACACAGTCACAAGATGAGAAGTAAAGTGTATCAGGCCCCTGAGAACGCCACACAAAGTATTTAGATATGACACAAATTGACTTCTTCTTTGTTAGCTTTCAACCTAAGATAGATTTCATAAATGAAAAACAGTGTATTTTTAAATAGCTTATTTTAATTCATCTGTGTATAATATCTCACTAGCACAAAAATATTAATTTCACTGAATCTAATTTGTATCTGCATTTTTTATTCATAGTTGGAATTCAGTTTTTTAGCTGAAAGAGAATAGTTAATATTTGAATAAGTGATTTTAATTTCTACATATTCATGATTGCCAATATTTTGATGAATTTTCATGACTTCAACTGACTCTGATGGTTGAAGTTTTCCAGAACTCTTATATGAGTTATTCATATAGACCTAAGCATTGCCAGTCTTTCTCCTAGAGAGAAAGACAAGTAAGGTAAAATACTTTAGGCATCTATTGATCAGTTTATAAGTAAAATAACACCAAAATTAATTTTCATAGACTTTATAAAATGTTTTACATATATCAAGGATTCTTGACATATTAATTTGTACCGAATCTTTAGGGGGAAATGTTAGCTATAATCAAATTTTATCTAGAAGCAACTAAGTATTAATGTTAGTTGCCAAGTTAAAAATGATTCCTTTTAAATGTTCTGAATTTTCGTCATTGTTAAAAATAAGGAGCACCAGAATAGTTTGGGTAGATTATTCTAAGGGAAGCAATGCAGCATCTTCATAAAGTTCAAAAAGGCCACTTCAGCTCTACTGTGTTATTTAAAACCCTACTCTGACATTGCTAATGTTTTCTCTTGTGCAAATTTCTTAACCTGTATCCATTTTCTACTCATAAAACAGAAAATGTAATACTGCATATATCCCTGGTGCTTTTGAGAATTAAATAAAATAATCCATTTAAACTAAGCACATCAAAAATGCTATTTATATTTTTGATGTAATATTTTCATTAAAATTGAGGTAGTCTCATTTTAAAAATAAATTATAAGTTCTAAGACTGAGGAGTTTGAAATTTTTACTTACACTTAAAGGTGATGGTTTTTAAGAAATGTTGACAATATGTTTGTGAGAGAAAACATTTCTGACTTCTCTCTTCCCTGCACACTTAAACACGGAGCTTCAATTGCTAGCATAGAATTTGAACTACCATTTATTCATGCTTCTTAGATACTATCTCTCAAATTACATCTAGAAGTCTCCTGTTTACTGTAGCTTGTATTCTACACCAATGTAGATGTGATAAAGTATAGAAAAACATCTAAAATATTCTGCAAAAGTCAGCATGGGTTTAAACAGCTCCTCTGGTTCAATTATCACTGGAGTTATCTCTATTTATGTATCATTTAGAGTAAGCATTCCAAGCAGCTTCATAATCAAATTTTTAGTAGGAAAAACATAGATAAGGAAAAAGCAAAACATGCTCCTATAGCTTTTCTTTATGCATACATTTATTTCATACTTCAGAGTTCTATTGTTTTGGCTGAGCTTTCCAATATTTGTACTTGATACACAATTATATTATAAATATCAAAACCATCTGAGAAAATAGTTCTCTGCTTTTACTAGGTTGACCAAGACATTTTGTTATAAGTAGTAGATAAATCATCTACAGTATTCTATAAATATTCTATGGACTCCTATTAGAATAAATTTTTTTAATAATAAGAGTAAGTATGTATAATCTAAAACATTAATAAAAATGCAAATATTAAACTTTAGATATTATCTATTCTTTATTTATGATCTAAATCCCACAACTTTACACTACTTGAGGTCTTAGTTGCCCCTGAAAATTTCAATGGAACAAAGTGACTTTAAGAGAAAACTATTAGAATGGGCCTCATTGGTGACACAGGGGTTAAGTTTCAGCACTATGAAGCTATCCACAAGAGTTCAATCCCAGGCCACAGAGCTTTTTACATGGCACAGCAGACCTCTCCTGCCTCACCCACTGCTCCCCTCAGCAGTGTACTTCAGTTTATCTGTCCATTCTGCTCCCCATGCTGTCACTGGTGAATCCTCTCACCACCCCACACCTCTGTCCTACACCCCAGTTCTTGTATGCATAAATAAATAAATCTTTTTTAAAGATTTATTTATTTATAAATCTTTTTTTAAGATTTATTTATTTATGCATACAAGCTGGGGTACAGGCCAGAGGCATGGGGCGGCAAGAAGGTTCACCAGAGACACAGTGGGGAGCAGAACAGGCAGATAGGTGGAAATACACTGCTGAGAGGAGCAGTGGGGCGAGGCAGGAGAGGTCTGCCGCGCCATGTGGGAATCTCCCTGGCTGACCACCGAACTAGTGTCACTGCTGCCGACAGCTCCACAGCCCAGCGCTTAACCACTACACCACCAGGGAGGCCCCAATAAATAAATCTTTAAAAAAAAAACTATTAGAAAACCAAATATTTAAAATTTGAATTATTTTTATTAAATATGACCTGAAAAAATAAATTCATTTGAAATTGACTCAATTATTAATTAAAGCTACTCTCTGAATTATTGTTATACTACTCTTTCATGAATGATACCATTTGACATTCTAAAACACTGTTATAATATCCCAAAGTAAAATTATTTTAGGTAACAGGGAATTTGGCGAAATTTAAACCAGCAACTTCCTCTTTTTTTCCTTATGAAATAGGTGTCTCTCAATATCTGCATCTATCTTTCTGTGTCCATATGGTTTTGAACAAGTAGTGAAAGTATTCACTATTTGCTGTGTACCCACACTTGTATAGTTCAGCTGGAATACCATCTGGTGTGGTACTCTTCCCATTTTCCTCATTTTGATTGCTTTCTCAGTCTGGAAAATGGTAGCTTGATCGTCCAACGTGTCTCCAGATGGCTGCTGGATCTTTCTATGTAATATCCATCAACAATATTTGATGGGTTATTTAAAGTTCATCCAAGGTGTTTGCAAGTTATTTATTTGGTCATAAAATATCAGAAATTTTATTTGGAGAATATCATAATCTTAGATTTTAGGGACGATATCTTTTGGATTAGTTTAAGAAAAGAAACAAGAAAACACATTCATATCTTTCTGAGAAGCAGATGGCTACTCTTATAGTGTTAGTTATCCAAAATTGTTTCTATTTTTACTCTTCTCTACTGGCTAAGATGACATTTTAGTGGAAACAGCATCCTTACTTACAGACTGTCTTTGTTCCTTGAAGGACAGTTATTAAAATAAGAAAGCATATGAAATTAAATTTCTGCAGAACAATGAGGCAGACCAATAGAGCTATAAGAATCAATCAGTGGAAATGGAGTCATATCATAATGATACGATGAAGATGCAAATATGAGGCAAGTGTAAAGCTGTGATGAAATGATACTGTATAGCCTATAGTGAATATAGACTCAATCTGATAAAAATCATAGTTTATTAATCCCCTTTTTCTGCTTCCCTCACTGCATTTTTGATGTGTTCTGTGACCTAACCCCAATGGGGAATATGTGGCCAGGTGTTCCCACACCAATAAGCAATTCTCAGATACCAGCAGGGTGTCCTAAAATTAAACTCAATTCTGACACTATCTAACCATACGCAGCATCAGATTCCACAGGTGAAATGAGGTTTTACCAAGAGTTCAGATGCTGGTGGCAAGTCTCAGGCGAACTCCACATGGTTACCTGGGCTTCTGAACAGCTGCAATGTGCTGGCCACTTTCCTCCTCAGACTTCAGGTACCCATCATAAACCCAGATTATTATTTTTGCATCTGACCAACTGGTTGTAAGTCAGCGGTTTGATTAATCCTCCTCAGGGTCCATTAATTTGTTAGAATGGCACACAGAATGCAGGAAACATGTTTACTCACTGGATCATTGATTTTGATTCAAATAACAGTCAAATGGAGGATGTGGGTAGGGCAAGATATGGGGAGATGCAAGAAGCTTCCATGCACTCTCTAAAGGTGCCATTCTCCCACAAACCTTCACATGTGAATCAACCTAGAAGCTCCCTGAAGACCTTCCCTATTGGGTTTTTATGGAGGTTTCATTACAAAGGCACAATTAACTCATTGGCCATTGGGAATTGAACTCAGTCCCTCTTCCCTCCGAGAAAATCAGGGAATGGGAAATCAGGGAATGGGACTCAAAGTTCCACCCTCTGTTCTTGTTGGTTTCCATGACAACCAACCCCTAGGTTTAGGCATTTTTTCCTAAAGTTACCCTAATTAACATAACAAAACACTCAACACTTCAGAAATTCCAAAGGATGCTGTGAACCTGGAACTGAGGATAAAGACCAAATATGCATGAAAAACATATTTTGGTCATCTGAATGACCAGTTATATATATTTGCTAGATCAAAATATTGCACTACCAACTCTTTAATGAGATTTGTAACACCCAAGAAGTATCATTTCTTAATGCATCGCTCTACACTCTCCTTGAGTATGTAAATAGATGGGGGAGGCAGGGAGTGGTTAAAAAGTTTGTTTTCCTCTATCCAACTCCTGTTTCATGCTTAGTTGATCTTAATGTTTTCTTGGTAATATTTCCCATTCTCCTCACTTATTCATTTATCCTTTCATTTCAGTTTCTGAGTAACTACCAGAGAGATTCAGGAAAAAAAAATTAGATAACATAGAGAGGACCACTGTGTACTCAGGGAACTCATAATGAGAAGGAACAAGGTAGGTGAACCAATAATTACAGTAAAAAATGATGGGTAATGTAAAGTATCTTAAGGAAATAAAAAAGCAAAGAAAGTCCCCTAACTCTGCCAGGTAGAATACAACTTTATGTTTTCTTGATGAACTGTACATGAATAGCTGCTTTATCTTTCACATAAGATTTGCTGAAGTATATTGATGACATCATTTGTTGTGTAAGTGGAAACACTTCTACATGGCTGAAAAACTCAACAAGCAAACCATAAGTGAAATTGTAACATACTTTTAATTTTGTGCAAAATTATGTGCACAAAATTAAATTTTAATTATGTGCAAAATCTTTCTGAATGTATTTTCTCCTCTTTCTTAACACTATGTAAAAATGGAAACAATATTCATGATTTTTACCTGATATCCATTCAGTGCTTGAATAAAACTTTATTTTATAGCCTTTAGAATGGGGCATAAATTAACCTTGATTTTCAAGCTACAACCTCTAGGTTAGATTATTATCACATATTTTATGAGCACCTGAGATTTTTGATACCTCTAATTTTTATAAAATAGAATGCTCTAGGGGCCTCCCCGGTGGCGCAGCAGTTAAGCGCTGCGCTGTTGAGCTGTCAGCAGCAGCAACGCGAGTTCGACCCCCGGCCGGGGAGAATCCCACATGGTGCGGCAGACCTCTCCTGCCTCGCCCGCTGCTCCCCTCAGCAGTGTATTTCTGATCTGCCTGTTCTGCTCCCCACTCTGTCTCTAGTGAACCCTCTCGCCGCCCCACGCCTCTGGCCTGTGCCCCAGCTTATATACATAAATAAAAAAATAAATAAAATAAAATAGAATGCTCTAGAATTTACCTTCTTCAAAGTGCATTTGGATTCTGTTACTCTTATCTCAGAAGAAATGTGTTAGTTCCCCATTAAGCGCTAAATTTATTTCAAAATTGATTGATTGAAACATGACATTTAACTGATTTCTATATTTTAGAATAGCATTTAAATGAGAATTGGAATTAGAAATAATCTGAAGACTCAGTAGTACCTGCTTCAAGTACTAGCCTTAAATCTCATAAAACATACTAGTCTTAGTTTAACTTTGATACATTATATCTAGTAGAGAAATACAAAGTTAGTGAAGTGATTCAACTTCATATTTAATTCTTGTCACTTTGTACCAGTCATTTAAGAACAACTGGACCTAAATAATTTCAGAAGTCATATGGGCAAATCCTTAAATTCTATACACAGACCAACTTAATTAAAATTGTCCTTACTTTTTGTTAACTTTTTTGATGTCACATCTATGTTATATCATTTTTATTTATCAGTATTATATCATTTTATATCAACAATTTTATGTAAAGTTTATTAAAATTCACTTCCATAAATACATTCTATAACAGATTTATAAAATATCATTTAATTCAATTTTTGGTGGATATAAATATTTCAAAGCAAAATTAAATACTTTCTAACTAGCACCCAAATATAATCAATAGAGACCACAGGATACTTCAGTTACACTTCGAGGTAGTCCATATATTTTTTCTAAAAATGATGAGTTCACATGAAAATATTTTTAGATGTCTGAGAATTTTTTGTTATTTTCTATCTTCCCCATATATTTTGGAAATCAAATGCACTGATTATGAATAAGAGGAAATAAACTTCCTTGAAAGTTACCACTATAAGGACAAGAAATTATCAGAATGAAGTTTTATATTATATAAAAAGCATAAATCTTTCTCATAGACTATTATAACAGAAAATCCATAAACTGGTCATAGATCTGAGAAATAAGTGATCAAATAAATATCGGTAAAGAATAATATTTTAAATATTAAGTACTTCATTTCCCCCCCACACTTGTAAAGCAGTTGCAAAGGAGTAACATCTTTATTTTCCCAAATTACTACAACTTTTCAAAAATGCCTGTCTCTTCAGCACATCTCTGCACTGAAAGTTGGTGTTCCTGAGAATCATGCTAATTAGTGAAACTGAAGGACAAAGCAGATAATACATTCCTAAAATATTTTGATATGTCTCAGAGTCTCTGTACTTGGTATTATCTTGACTTAGAACACTCTTCATCAAGCACTGGTTTAGTTGTTATCTTTCAGGATCTCAAAGTGACCTTTATACCACCTTCCCTTATACCAGTCTCCCCATTGAATCTCTGTCTCCACAAGGTATTCGTTTCCTCTGTGGAAATTTTCTCAATTTGAAGTTATTTTTCCTCTCTATTGGTTTAATTGTGTATCAGTCCATCTTATCATGCTGAAAATCAGGTGAGTTTTCTGTTTGTAAGCAATATAGACCCAGTGCTTTGCATAGTAACTGCCATATATTAGGGGTTCTATAAATAAATGTTAAACACATAATGAATGAAATAAAACTTAACTATATGCCTTTGGGGTTAAAATTCCTACCAATCCCAAATCATCTTCAGAGACATATTTTTTTGTGCTTGAAAAATCATATATTTCAAGAATACATACTTAATATATACTTAAAATCATGTGGAACAACTATTTATTATTTCTCTTGTTAAAAGTAGGCAATTATATCATTATTGATGCAATAGTAATATGAGAGCAATAAAAACTGCTGAAAGAAATAATTCTTTTCACATTGGTATCAGTTACATTTTTATCAACTTTAGACAAGAAGAAAATGGTGAGAAAAATCTGTAAAGAGTTTACACACAAAAGAATATTTCAAAGAAGGAAAATATGTTAGCTTGCTATACCATATTTTGTTCTTTCAAAATATTACGGAATTGACATAGGACATAATGGTGTTTGATGTTCTAAAAAAATACAGTATGTTTGGGAAACTGTGTATGTGATATGGATGCATAGCTATGAGAAATACATAAGGAATTTTAACATTACAAAAGCATAGATTTCCAAAATGGAATGTATATGTATCTAACATTGCTGGTGCATTATAATTAATTTTTATTCTATTGTAAAGGGTTATTCACTTATCTGTTACAATTCACAGGTTGAGCTTCTATTATTGTCAGTATACTTACATGAATAATATGTAAATGTTTTTAAGTATAGTGCTCTTGATATAGTCTAAGGTGTTTCATATATATACAATATTTTGCTTTCTGAGGGAAATAGATGTATTTTCATGCTTTATCACACATACTGTAAATATCCTTGATGCTTGTATTATATTCCCATCATCCATTTAATTTTTTTACATATGAAGCATAATAAAGGCAGAATACTGAATTCAAACTTTGTGAGAGTCTGACCCATGATTAGTCAGTTTCATATCTTTCTCTGTGTTTCAATGATCTGATCAGAATATGGACTTCCTTTTATATCAACAAGGATTTTATTCTGTGGATGAAGCCATGATGTCAGATGAGGATCTGCAAAATACTAGAGAAATATTGCCCAATGGCATTATTACTGTGAATGATTTTTTTCACTTTTCTTTCTCAAAACAAAAATGATAAATTTCTCTGTGATTACTTAATGTCACATAGGACTAATGCTAGTTCTATCACCTGATCCTGCAGCTGAAAGAAACAAGATGCTAAGTGCTGCCTAAGATGACATTTCAGCTAGTGGCAGAAGGAGGAATAGAACCCAATTCTAGCAGTCCCCAGGCTGATATTCATCTCAGGCATCGCTAGATTCACTAGTTGTTTTACAAAGGTAAAGGAATGTCAGAGGAGAGGAAAGAACCGAACAAAGGTTTTAATAGTCTTAGGTTCTTGCACTTATCAGCTGTGACTTTAGGTACTGACAATCCCTGTGAAATGCAGTTTTCTTATTTTTAAAATATCAGTAATAATACCTGACACATAAGATTGTTTTCAGAACTAAATAAACAAGGTACGAGATACCATATACAATGCCTGCCACGTGGTAGGCATTCAAATAAGGTGGACCTGTTAATGTTATGATGATTTGTGATTAGCATTATTTCTTATAGTTAATCATTACTATAAGCATGAGTAATCTTACAACATTCTACAGTAAGAAAAAATCACTGGGTGGGCAGAGCTCAGATGACAGTGGAAGAATCTAGCACCACTTTGGCAAATCGTGACTGTACTCAGTTTAGAAGTAATTAGTCCTACTCAACCAAGGTAGCCTGGAAATTGACTCTCAGACCATTTTTGCAATTTTATGTGGAGAGAAATGATTCAATATTCAGTAATGGTTAGGTACTTTCAATGTTCAGCCCTGAGGTCCTTGTGTAACTACGATGTTATCTAAATGGAATGGGAGTTTTGTGTGCAAAATGACAGCAGGAGCAACTTCTTCATCAGATTTACACAGAAAAGGAGGAGACTGTGCCATCAAGTGAATGCCAATGAGATGTGCTGAATGTGAAAATCAGCTATTTTTAAGGTTAACATAAATATTAGCAGTAATAACTGGACATAGAGTTGTTCTTCCAGTCTCTATATTTCATAAAGGAGAAACAACTACAATGTTTATCATGTTATGTTTGAACAATATTTTTATTTCAAATAAAGACATTAAAATAGCTTATAAATTAAATAAGTTTCATAAGATTATTCAGTGGTTGAGTAAAAAATGAGAACATTAGGATAATATGTATGTGAGGAAGAAATATTTTGTAATAATAATAATAGTGATGCTGTTCATAAATATTGAGTATATCAAACCATCTGAAGTGGTTGTGATCTGTACTTTGGAGTTATTATTATGAGCAGGACTTTTACTAGAGAAAACACCATTGTATTAAAGAGTGGAAATTGTTCTATCTCTAAATCCCAGTTTCTCATCTTTAAAATAAGAGGGATTGTAGCAAATGACCACTTACGTCTCTTCCGGCACTAAACTCTGAAAAACAATTCCATCATCAATTCAAAGATAAAGTCTTTCTTTCTCTACATAAAACTAGAATTCATCAGGGTTGAGGGTTGAGGGTTGAGGGGAGATATTCTACCCTGTGAGGGTCTGTGTAGATCAAATCAGCACCCAGGAGTACTGTAGGATCTAGGAGTGAGCACAGAGCTACTGCTCCCATAATCACAACCTATTTTGTTCCTGACCTTTCAGGACAGCATACGCCTAGTTTTGATTTACATAGGAAATCCTAGATTCAGGGTCAGAAGCAGAATAACACAGTTTTCCAGAAATGGGAAATCAGTTTCAGTGTGCTAACTCATTCCCTTGCTGACTGTGATGTATGTGAAATCACAAAATCAACTTCCTTTACTATGCTCAGATATCTTGACGCTTACAGCTATTATATCACGAATTATCCTCCATCCACGTATTGTCTGGCCCATGGCTAAAGACAGTCAGTGGTCTTCAAGTGTTAAGATCCCAATTTTGCAAAATTTTAAAGAGACAGCCATTCCAAATTTCCTTTGTTTAAACTAGTCCTGAAATCGAAGTGCCTTTAAGTATAAATGACAGGATAATAGAACTCTAAGTCTTCTTTGCAGTGAATATTATACTTTCATTTTGCACAGTGGAACTCAAAATGCCTCACTTTATGCTGATGGTGGGCACTTTTAGAGTTTTTCATCCTGCTACAGTTAAAACATGACAAAGTGGCCACTTGCAAAAAGAGATGAAGGGGATAAGTGAGCATGAAATTCACAGAAATTGAGACCATATTAAATACTACCTAGGAGTACTCCTATCTATCTCTATTTGTAGATAAAATTTTAAATTTGCTATGCCAAGAAATTCATATTGACATTATTTTTTTGGTTAAAGTTAGATACCCTGGGGAAAATCATATGAATCATAGTAAAGACTGATTAGAAACACAATAATCCTCACAAATTAATTAAATCGGATATATAGACATGAATATATAACACTTAATGACACATAAATAGTTCTGAAAAATATGGTACTAAAGCAACTGAAATAGTAAAGATTAATGTATTTATTTCCCAAATACAGCCTTAGGTGTCTAGTCACATAATGAATTAAGTATATAGCAAAATTTAAAAAAAATAAAGAAAATGTGTTTTCTAAATATAAACTTTATTACTTTAATTAGTATAGTTCTATATTACAATAAACAGAAAAATGCACATAAAATCCTTCCTAACAAAATATGGAAAAATATAAAAATGTAGTTAATTCTTCTAAAACAATTTTCTGTAAGCAGATTTTTACCAAAAGTAATTTTCCCCACAGATAAAGAACATGTAAAGTTAGAAAAGAAAATGAAAACAGTTGTACTAGTACAAAATATCATTTTGGGAAACCATTTCAGAATATTTAAGTCAAATTGGATTTTAGTCTCTTGTTTGAAATTAAATAGTGGCTTCCTTGACACAATAGACTTTTTTTTCCCTTCAAATAAACCAATATAATTAGCAAGTAAGATTATTTGAAATATTTTATGTTTAATATATCTAAAAAAATTAACATATAGGATATGCCTTAGAGATATGTGGGAATCCTTTTTAAAGATTAAAGAAAGCATAAATGGAGCTTGAAAGGATAATGCCAAGGGAAATTAGAATGAGAAACATAAATATCGGATAGTGTCACTAATATGTGGAATATAAAGTAAATATATTAATAGCTTAAAGACAAGCTGAAAAGCTAACCCTTGGTAGCTGACTACAGAGCTGAACTAGCAAGGTGGGGACGGGAATGGAGAAGAAGGAAGAACAAGGAGGAAAGGAAGCACAATGGTATGTGGTGGTAGAATTGGGGCAGTTGGTGGTGGGTGATGGTGATAATACTTGATGAGGGCACCCCAATATTACCTCAGTTAAAAAACATAATTTTTAAATAAGTAAGGAAATGGTAATGAACTAGGATAAACATTAATAATTTAGAGCAAAATTTCAAATTTGGCCTAAAGTTGTTTTCAGGAAAAACAGATTCTAATGTTAAAAGGATATAAATGATAATTTTAAATTTTATAATTGTTTCAGCAGTAAGCTAAAGTACTGTGTCACCCTGATGATTGGATATTTTGTAAGTGACTATGTTTTTCTAAGATACGTAAAAGAAATTTTATCATGTGATGGTTCTTTTTATGACTTAGCTTTGATGTGTCACACTTAATTTCCATTAATATAGCTACTGAAATATTTTGAATTGTATTCATAGATTTTTTAAAGTATTAGAGGAAAAATAATTCAGGATTTAGGAAGTTATGAATGTCTATGCCAGAAATGAGTATCTAAAAATTATAAATATTTTAAAATTAGTCTTAATAATTACTTTATCAGTGTATTGTTATCATATAATTATAATTGAGTCATTTCCTATTATAAGTAAAAATCTAAGTGATAATTCCTAATGTAACCCAACAAGCATTTTTGAATAGTAATTTTAACAAATAGATTAAACATAAATTTTTATTTACTACAAACTTTAAAACTTAAATTACTTAGAATTCAAAAATTGGAAAATAATTCATTTTTAGTGAGTCATTGTTTAAAATTCCCTTTATAGAGCCACTTTTATGGGCAGATTAGTAGCTTAAGGTAGCAGTCTGCAAAAACCATGGTCAAGACATGACTAAATCAATTTTGTACAATACTTTGAGCATTTTAGAGTGAGATGTCAAACTATCAGTTTTTATTGTTGATAACTAATAAGTTCACATCTGGTACATTTTCCAGCTAAGCATATTTATGTTAAGCATGCTAACATGCTAAGCAATTTATGTTAAGCATAAACTCATCATGAGATTATCAGCAAGAGACACATAGTAAGTCACAAAAAATGTGGGCTACAGAAACTCTATGCAGCTCATTTGAAAGAGACTAGAATTGGTTTTGTGAGTGATATTAATGAATTTCCTCAACTAAATTTTCCTTTATAAAAATTTTTAAAGTTCTTTCATCCCCTTTGTGCTGTTTATTCCTAGCTATTTAATTTTTGTTCACGTGTATGGTCCACTTTCATGATTTCTTTTTCTTCTAGTTCATTGTTTGCATTTATCAACCACAGTATAATTGATCACCTGTGAATTCACTACACAATGCAAGAAATACAATAAAAATAAAGTGAAATAGTTAATAAAAATGAAAGAGAAAAATAAGCTTATTTTGACATTTATGGATTTTAAATGTCTTTTCTGCCTGTATAAGCTTCTCTGTTAAATATAAGCTACTTGGTACTTACTTTGCAACCTTTTTTACAGTAAAAATTATTTTGTTTGTGATTTGAAGTACTAACCTCTCAATAAATATCTGTGTAATTTAACAGTTGAGTCCATCATACTATAAGGCTACCAAAACAACTTCATTTTCTTTTCTGGTTAATCTGAAGTGCTTAATCTTAAAATGCTATCAAAATAATGGACATTCCCCCCCCCAAAAAAAGTAATTTGGATTTCTTACATATCTCTTGTCAGTCATTCTAGCTAGATTGGGCAGGCAAAAATTATATCTCTCTAAATTTCAGTGTTTAAGTCTGGACAGTATTGCTCATCTCTGCCATGAAAAAGAAATAATATCATATCATAAAATGGACTTACAGTACTATGTTTATCAGAATGCATAGTTTTAGGGGAAGGACACACCACACACACACAAAAAAAAATCAGCCTCCAGACACCAACAACTATGATGTGGAAGAACTTCTCTCTCTGCCAGATTGAGACTATAGAATCATGATTAAAGAAATCATGATTGATATGAAAAAAAAATTAATGAATTGAAGAATGAAATTGAGACCCTAAAAAAGAACAAAAGTTTAAAGGAGGACTCAAAGAACTCTGGGAAAGGCAATGAAAACAGAATCGACGAAATGGAAGAACGAATCAGCAATCTCGAAGATACAGATATAGAAAGATCCAGAATGCATAGTTTATAGAGAGGGAAAATTCTATTATTCTATCTGGTAACAAAGCTGATGTAAAGATAATATTTTGAGAAAACAGATTACAAAATATACTCTGGTGCATTAAGGCTAGAAAATAAAATTTTCCAAGGTTTGCTTTTTTAATGTTATATATATATATATACATATATATATATGTATATATATATAATCCATTAGGTAACTTTTTAATACTCAAGCCAATACATTCTCATTTTGCATATTCATATGTTTTATTTTTCCTAAGAAATATCATTAATCTTTTATTATATTTCCTGTAATCCTATCATGTATGTGATTAAATTTATACTTTGACATTAGCAAGTATTCTCATCAATATAAAGAAGACCTTAGACTGAGAAAAAACATAGTTACATTGTTAGTTGGTTACTTAACATTAAATTGAAGATAATTTGAGATTATTTTGTGTTAAATACAAAAGCCAAAATTTATGGATCAAAGTACTATTTTTGGTCTTACTATCCAGAGTGATGTGGTTTAATAAAACAGTTATTGACTCTGGAACCTAACATTATTAGTGGATTTGGGAATTACATGTATTCAATATCATTTTATAGTTACTCAAATAAAATTTCTGAAAGCCATAGAACATAAACCATTTTTCTTAAGATAATATAATTATGTGTAATTATAAATGTTGTTATAATAACTTAAAATAATAATAGAATATCTATTGCTTTGAGGTGAAAAGACATATACTTTACTCTTTTTCTATCAAGTACTTCCTTGGTATATTCAATTCTGAAAGACTATCTGTACTCTAAGGGGAAAAAAGGACAAATCCATTCCTAAAAATCATTTTTACTACTATCCTATCTGTGATGTGTGTTTTCTGATGACTGGAGACAATCATAATGACTTGAAGCAAGAATTGCATTTATGCAAGTTACTATTTGATATATTAACCATAACACAGAAATAAGCCTTTGAAAGGAAGATGTTGCTTTATATTTTTGAATCCCCTACTGAGTTCAAAACAGCCTGTACTGTGAGAGATGTCCTGTAGAGTGTAAAAGTTTTAAGGGTAAAGTCACCCCAGGATTTAGATGAATGCTAGGAATCTAGTAGATACTTAGTAAATTTTTTCAGACCTGAATACATGCCTTATGAATTGTGTACATATAATAGGTATTTACTGACTGATTATGAAAGACATCTTAGATCTTTTGAATATAAAAGAGGCTTGCTCTCACCATATTCTTCAGGTGCTAAAAAAAAAAGAAGAAAAAAGTGAAAGGTGAGATGGTTTAAATGTCCTTACATTAAGGCAGATAACTTGTTAAGTGTCATATTGGCCCTGGGTTAGCAATTTTGCCCAGGTCTGTGCTACAGGCATTGCAATAACAGTGTGTTTTCACGTTAAAATAAACATTTTCTTGTTTTTAATAATGTACACATGACCTTTTATGCATGAAAATATATTCAAAATAACCACATCATCCTTGTTAGGTGCAGAATAAGCAATAGGTTTAATAGATTAGAATGTTGGGAGTCAGATTTTGTTCTGTTTATGGGGTAAGAAGGAACTTGATAAACTAAAACTAAGACACCTGAGGTTTAAATAGACCTGTGTATTGCCCCTAAAATGTTAATCTACTTTCTGCTCCAAAGGTACATTAACTCAGACAATATATATTTTTTCATCAATTCTGAGAATTGTTGCCTAAACAATTAAACCTAAACAGATAAAAATACTACATACATTCAGTGACACCTGCATCATTCCAAAGAAGGAGTATGAAATCCAATGACAAGTTACTCAGGAGGTCCCTCCTTCTCTCTCTGATTGGTAATCTAAAAGCCCAGGAAAAAATATCTCATATATAACATGTGTTGCAAGGGTGACATTGCAATGACACCATATAAATTCATATGACTTGATGAAGATGAACTAATTTTTTCTAACACAATAGAAAAAACATAAAGACCACACACTTTAATAACAGAAGTCACTAAATGGCTTTACAATGTTGAAGAGATAAAGAAAAAGAAAAATGAAAGGAAAAGTCTTACTGGTCTACATCTGTTTTTAACAGACACTCAATACACCAGTCCCCGAGACTGTTTGCTGCGACCTCTCAGCTGACTCCATGAGGAGGCGCAGCCTGCACGGACACACCAGTTAACAAAGCTTCTGCCAAATATTTTTTTAATAACTCCAGAGAACGAACAGGGCAGGAAAGAACTGTAATGGTGCTTAAAAGACAAGACTGCCTTTCTGCTTCCTTCTCTTTTCCTCATAAACTGAATGAACTGTTGTTAGAAGACAACATACTGCTGAGTTAATGTAACTTAAAAATTTACAGCAGGTTGTATGCCTGAAGGCACATTATGAGACCACCTGTAGGCATCTAATTCCACTGAAAATAATAAATAATTGTGGAGAATTCCTCAGAGTCTAGGGGAGAGTGGATAAGAATCGTGCTGCTGGTTCACTCCAACACGGATTCTGTTGTGGAGGAGGATTAGAGAACTGCAGTCTCTCCAACAAATATGAGTAATCCTTCTCTCCACAAAAGAATCTGCTAGATGCAACACCAGACACCTGGGTGCCAGATCTACACAGCCATTTCTTGGGCATTTTTGATAATCCACCTGCAGAAACTGCCACATGGCAATTGCTTAATATAGCACATCGATCCATTTGAAGACTTTTTTTTTTTTTTACAGTAAAGGAAGTTATTTTGTCTCTCTACATCCTTGTTTATCTCTAAAGTCTTCTCCTATTTGGCAGTGTTAGAGAGTGACCATAAAAATATCCCTGATGTGATTCCAAGCATTTATTTGGAAGAAATTAATATGTGCATTTTAGCAATACTCAACCACCTTGACCTTTTTGGATTGGAAGGTAAAATTAATTTACTGAAGAGCTGCTTTAAGGAAGAAGCCAAACAGTTTGTTTGTTGTGCTTTTGCTACCGGGTAGGTAGATTTAGTTTTTTCTGTAACTACTCAGAGTGTATGTGTTATTTATTCCAGATCATATTGCACTATAAGATCAGTAAAATAGTACACAGGCACACATAGAAACATACACACACTTACACATCCATGAACTTTTATTGAGTAGTCTCTAAATGTGAATCAGTTGGGTTACAAATTTCTCATAGACTTTATGAATTAATCCTAGTGTTGGAAGACCTGCAAACACTGTTTGGATTTTAAATCTATGCCAACCTTCTTCACAACTATTATATGGCTTTGAATTAAGAAAACTACATTTAAATCACCGTTTAAGTACTGAAGATTGCATTTTGATGGTATTAAAGTTGACATTTCCTTTCTATTTGTACTACATGAAGGGTTAATAAGGTTTGCATAACCTTATTCTTTGACGTTTTTGAGCAGAGTATTTTAGGACTGCTGCCAAAACAAATTTTAACCCTTTTAATCATAGTGTTAAAATCACAATGTGCAGAATAGAGTGCATACTGTACATAAGGAAATAGAGCTCTGAACACAATTTGACCTGATATCCAATCAAGGAAAGGTTCCTAGAGACGCTTGCCATTTTGGTTGCTATGGTGAGTTTCATATTTTGTGGAAACCACTGCTAGATGTCTTAAAATAGACCTTTGCCAAGAAAAACATTGGTCCAGTGGCATATGCTGGCAGAGTATTGCAAGGTTGCTCAAATTCCCTTCCTTTGTTTTTCCCTCTCCCCCCTGGGGCAACTGCTCCAAGCATCAGCCCACTAGTCTGGCAGGCTGAGAATCCAGAAACTTGCTGCTAATTACAATGTTGACAATTCCCAACCTGTTTACTGGCGCCAGCAAGCAAACCGCATCCTCTCGAGTGAACCAAAAAGCCCTTGCTGGCTTTAGCTTTCTGAGGTTCCAAGCTGGCTATATTAATTACTGTTAACTTAAAACTGTATGTTGTACAGAAGAAGCTTAATTAGCTGATTTGAGGATTAAAATCTATCCTTTACAAATTTTAATGCCTCCTGTTCTTGATCAAATTGTGTGAATCCATAAAACATCATTCCTTGGACAAGATGATTATTTTAGGCATGGTTCTCAGAGTTAGTTTTGCCACTGTTACCTTCAACTGAGCACCAAAAATAGATCAGATTATAATCTGTGTGTGTGTGTGTGTGTGTGTGGTGTGTGTGTCTCTCTCACTCCCCCCACCCTTCCCCTTTTCCTCTCTTTCTGAATCCCTCTTAAAATTTTCTCTACATTTTGTTTTTAACAGTTGAGGAAAATAATGGGCATATTTATTTACATTATAGTTTATAATTATAAATTATAACTATATATAAATGTTATATAAATTATAAATGAAAAGGGTAAAGTGTTTGATGGAAACAAAATGGTCAAAATGGAATCATTTTCTACTTTGGTTCATTTTAAAACAATGACAGTTGCAGTTTTTCTAGTGCACTCCCCCTGCTGTCTTAGAGGTCTGATTTGGGAATAGTAGTCTTTCAAGTAGAAAAAGCATGTTTCTTTGATCGATAAGTTTGGTGACCACAAAATTAGAAATCACCCTCTCAGTCTCCAGATGTGTCAGTGGCTGTCCACCAGGCAATTTGCATAAATAGCACAACAGAAGTGGACAATGGTTTAATAAAATTGAGAATTTTATTTTGACTTTTCTCTAATCCAAGAGCTAATCTACCTTTATTGGACAAGATCGCTTTGAATACTTAAAACATAAATAAAAACAAATAAAATGATAATTTCTCCGTTAAAATGTGATTTAATAATGTAAACATCATTGGTTTTGTATCACTAATCTCATTTTAAATGTTCCATTGTATATATTACATGATAAATAGGTGCTATTCCAATATTTCAGCTAACATTTTTATTTGGAAACCTATTCAACTGAGTTGATTTCATTGACATTAAAATTTTCTGGTTTACTGAAATATTAGGAACTTGGGTAAAAGGTTAAGCTTTTCCTTTCATTGTTTTTATATTTATTTTCCACATTATTATTAATTTTGCTTATAAAATTTTCCTAGATTTTGAAAAAAGCATAAGTACACTATAGACCTTTGGAATCTATTGTTACATTCACAGCTATATAGACAATATTTGAATTTGAAGAAGGTTAAATTAGATGAATCACTGGGGAGTAAGAGGAATATAAGGGCTATTGTCAGACACCATAAGAGTAAATCTGCAAGTAAAACTTTGACATGGAAATTTCAAGGTGGTATATTAGAAAGAAAATAGTGAAAGATGATTTAGAAAATGGGTTTCATATTAACCAAGTGTCCATGGCAACATTTCTTCAATATTCTGTGTTGTGAAGATTTCACATACAAAACAGAGAAGTTGGGCCACCTACAAACAACTGACTCTGAGAAAATTATCAAAACAAATAAATACATTAATTAAATATGGGCTTATCTAAGACATGTGAAGTTTCATACTGATGTGGAAAATAGACTGGAAAATAATTCCATCAACAGAAAGCAAAAGATAAGTGTAAATGCTGTGTTTTTTGGATTCAAAGGCCAAACTAGAAGAAAACAAGTATTTTAATCGCCTATATATTTACCAAGGTTAATTAACAAACAGACTTCTCTAAAATCTAAACCAACCACAGTGAATAGGAAAAACTAAACTCTTTGACAAAAGTGCCTGTATTTTATATTGGGAAATATCACTAACACAATTTCCCTAGGCTACTTTATTTCTAAAGCACAATATTCAAATATAGCATATATCTTTTACAAAAGAGAAATGGATAAGACTGTCATTTTAAAGCCATGTCCCCCTCAAGCTTAATTTTCCAGAAGTCTGTCTTTTCTGAAAGACGACTTTTCCTTTGAATTGCGAAACATCCAGATTTCATGCCTTTCTTTTCTACACATAAGGCATGCCCATTTTGTCCAGACATTTTATTTCAATTGATACACAGTATTCCAGAGTTTGACTTTCTACCTGAATAAAAGCAAGAACTGTTGAATAATATGAAATAATTCCTACTAAAGAATCCTACTATCCATTTTATGTAGATATGCAATGTAAAATAAATATTGGCAATTTCCCATCAAAATTAGAACAAAAGCACCACGTACAGATCAAGAATTCTACTAAACCTTCCTAAAATTGTTATTTTTTGCAAGGTGTGTTGGTACTGGTTAACAAGTCTGCCAATAAAATAGTCACCAATAATTTCATTATTGTTTTTTAACACATCATCAAAAACTGCACAATCCTTTTTACAGTTCACATCCTTAATACTGATACTTGCTATCTTTGTCCATTGTCTCTTGTCAAATCCATTTGTTATCTGCATAAATCATTGGATCTAAATGTGACATTATCTCAAAAATTAAATATCAGCTCTGATTTTTAATATAAGAAGCTCAAATAACAAAAACCTGTTTGCGGTAAAAAAAAAAGCCTCATATTTGCTTCTGTCCTAATACATCATCTGAAATACTCTCAAAGCTGTTCTGGACCACCGCTTTCAGCAACAGGAAAAAAATGGGGTATTTTCACAAAAATGCAAATAAATGGCTTCCAAAATTCACACTCTTAACACTAGAAATCTGTTTGAAACAATTTGGTTTTGAAAGCTTTATAGAATTTTTATTGAAAGTACTCTCAGAGTTTTTAGTGGATATAGTTGGTCATATCCATCATTAAATTGTGAATTAAACATTATTAAATTATAGGATAAATTTAGCCAAATCATATTATTTCATATTATTTTAACTTTTAGAGAATAGGTGTATTTTTGTGTGGGGGGGAGGACGTTAAGGTCAACTTATATTTACTATACCTGGGAAATGCAGGAGCATTACAACTTTCAAATAAAATTAATTAATTTAATTTTGCTTATAATTTATAATGCTTTGTTAGTACTGAAACAAATTTCACAGCTCCTTAGCTATGGCAATGTAGCTATCATAGTAATTGTTACACTGGATAAAATGCACTTCCATTGATTATTTGTTTAAAAATTTAAGAGATTTTAGAAGTATTTATACATTCAGTATTAAATAAAATACACTAGGTAGCATTTTTTCATCAAAAATCCACATGGAATGAAATGATTCCAGATTGAGCAATTACTTGTAGTTCCAGAAAGAATGCAGCTTAAAAAGAATTATTTGCATAGATTTTTCAGTTACTTAGGAGTTCTGAGAACCACAGAAAAGAATAAGTAAACAACTTTGACAATTAGAATTGATGTTAAACCAGAATTTATTTTAAATAAATGCAACTCAACAATCATTTATATAAGAGCTACTTTTAAAAGGACATTAATTGTGGAAGAAATGTAACATTCTGGATTAGCATGTGTTCTAAGAGGCTATCACTGCTTTCACTGAGTTGATAAATATTTCTGAGCACCTGTCATGTGCCAGACACTAGATGGGCTATTTTCAAAGGCTATATCATTTCTATGCCATTTTCAAATTAAATATCTAGATAAATATTATTTTTTAACAGAACGTTAAACAAACAATAATCCCTGCTCCTCTGAAAACTGGAATTAAATTGAATAGCACAAAGATTTACACATGGAATATAAACTTTTAAAAGGCCCGGTGTTCATTCTATACTACAGTCATTACATTGACTCTGAAAAGAGTTGTTTGTGGTTTGGTCTTAATAGGTTTAAATGTTTGAGAAGAAGATTCCTGGTTTGGGGGAGCCCTACATACATTACATGTATAAGACACATACTCATGTGCGTTCCCACAATAAACTATTAGAGTGAATCTGCTAGTCATACTTTGGGAATTTTCTTTTCAACTAAAACTTCAAATCAAAACGAAAGATGAAGAAAGGACAGAGATGTTTTCATGTTTTGAAAATTTAAGTAAAACTCTTAAAGAACAATTTCCTGTTTGATATTAAGACAAAATATATTGGCCCCTTTGAAAGATTTATTGTTTTAAATTTACTTCCTTAGTTCCAGTTTCAATTTGCATGCTATCTTTATATAATAGGAATAAATAAATAAATAAATAGCTCCTAAACAGGGAGAAGGGCCTTGAGAGAATTTAAATCCAGTCACCCTTGTTGTAGATGAGACAGCTGAGGGCCAGGAAAGCTCTGTGGCTAGTGATAGTTTACAACAGAGCTTATATTCATAAAGTCAGATATTTTGGCTTTTATTCCAAAGTTCTTCCCAACATAAGATCCACTTGCAAACATTGCCAAAGTATGTTTAAAATAATAGTTATGAAAACAAATTTTGCATGAATCTGGACCCATAAAGCAACTACCCTAAAAATTTAATTCCCCTGTAGTTATGCATAAAATAATCCAGAATATTTGTAAATCTTATCTTAATATATTTCTATTTAGAGGGAAAAAAATCCCTCTTTGCATATATGTTTCTGATAGAATATTAGACATGATATTCATTCATTTTTCTAAGACTTTAAAAATTAATGGAATAATTATAAATTCTCTCTTATTAGCAACTTTATCTTGACACTTGTTTGAACCAATTTTTGAGATTGGCTACACTTGCTCATGGAAAGAAAAGTAGATCTCAAAAAATTAATTTTCATCTGTAGTAGATATAATTTCTTTAATTGCAAGAAATATCAACCTTCTAATTATTATATCGTTGTTACAAAAGGAATTTTTAGAAACATCGTCTCTTAAGAAAACATTTTATTCAAGTTTAAAAATAGACACTACTTTCAAATGATGCAATTATGTCACTATTGTAATATAATTTGTCAACTTAAAAAAAGTGTGCTTTGGTATAAATGACATTTTAACCAGGAACACAGTCTTAGTAAATAGATTACAACAACATAAGTGTTTTTAGTTGGAAATTAAATTGAGACTGGATATTGATTAGAAGCTAATAAAATAATGTCATAAACCTTACTTAAAATCCTTTCATTTTTTTTAAGTTTAATCTTACTTTTAACTTTTGGTTCTATTTACATGTGGCATGTGTAAATTTTTAGGTAATATAGATTATTATTCAGTCTCAAAGGGTATTTTCACAAACAGCAAATGATGTGTCTTCACAATTGGATAGACAATATAATACTTTTTGTTGATTTTGGAAATCAGATTGTCTTACATAATCTTATTATTATAAACTAGGCTATAATAGCACTCCAACCTAAAAGAGATACCTGTAGTCACATACCAGAGACATACTAGTTCTATTGCTTCATTGCATTCAACAAACTCAGCTAATCACCAGATATTAAACATATTTCAAGAAACAAAATTTCACCTCTTTGCTAGCTTATTTTTTGGATGAACTACGTCTTCTCATTAAAAAGCTTGTAATACAGACTCAAACAAAATGTTTTGTAGATCAAAATTTGAGAGTTTTAAGTCATAATTTAACCTGTGTCAAAGGAAAAAAATCTCAAAACACTTTAAAATAAATTGTACTATAAAATCATTTGCTTAAAATCTATTTAGTCTTTACTTTGATATAGTAAGTTTAATATGCAGATGACTATCATTGTAAGAACATCACTTTGCCATTTCTGTGATACAGTGATAACTGAAATTTCACAGTACTGAAAAGTTGGTGAATAATCACCAGTGTCTTATACTATTTTCTATGACCTTGGTCTTTCTCTGTCTTACATAAAAGCACAAGATACTCCCAATATACCTATAATTTCCACCTATACAAACTGTATTTTTATATTGGAAAATTTGTCATTACTGATGTGGACTGTAACAAGAACAATATAATATGGTTATGGTATTTTCACCTATCAAAATGTTACTTCACCATTGCTCTCCTTTGCCTGCACATTGACTGACTGTTCTGTTCTGGTTCTAGATTGACACTGCTGTGCCATCAAGAACCACACCATTTTAAGGATAACAATAGACTTGGGGAAAGATCTAGGATAACATTATTTATTAAAAAGTATACTTGGTCACAGTAATCAGTCCAATAATTTATTTCTGTATTGACATAGAGGTTGTCATAATCCTCAATGGATCTTTAACCTTGAATACCATCATCCCCTGCAATTCTATTCAAGCAAAAATATCATAACAAAAAGCAAAAATATACACAAACACAAAGATAAAAATCAATAAACTCTTTGCAAAACATAATTTACATCAAACTCCTTACCTGGGTGACTCAGTAGTGAACCATCAACCAAGATGATATTTCTTAGATCTATTAATGAATATTATGGTATAAATTTGAAAGTTCACAGATATAAATTTCTAAGGGAAACCTGAAATCTTCCACTTATAGCATAAGTCATATTCATAAAAGTTTAGTATTTAGGTGAGTTTGACAAAGGCAAAAATAGGAGGCAAAAGCATCTTTCATAAATTTTGTCCCTCTTCCTCCCTGAGCCTTAATATTGCTCTCAAATGACTAATCTAAGCTGTATCCTTATGCTATTCTCAGGTAGAAATTCTATCACCTGTGTAAAGCAAAACAAATTTAGAAACAGCTTGAATACCCTTCTACTATTGGGACATCAATTGAAAAACAACCCAACTATTATGATTCCTTAGTATCCCTTGAATCTAGCATTAAAAGCACAATCACTCTATACTTCTTTAATCTTGTCTATGGACATTGACAGAGCAAAGCAATAACTGGCTAGTGGTCATGTAATTTAAAATTCTATTTTCTGAGGGGAAAAAAGTTGTCTTATAAAAATAATAACTAACTATAGCAATTTCAATTTAATAAACTTTTGGGCATTTTTCCTTCATATATAAAAAGAATCAGTACTGTAAACTACCCCCACTTCTCCTCCCCCACCCCACCCCCCATATACACACACACTTTTTTTCTTTTCAAATTTAGATAGAAACTAGCTCAGTCAGACTGACACCTAATGGAAACTTTTATAAGAAAACAATTCTGTGTAGGAAAGAAAGCAATGAGCTAAGTATTTAAATCACTTGAACCAAGAAAATAAAAGTACTTCTTGTTGATCATGAGATGAGTAGAGGTTTTCTTTAGATTTCATCACCAGGATTTACAATTATTCCACTTTAGAAAATATTATTCATTATGAAGCACTTGCAATCATAAACTGAAGTATCACTGGCAAAAATCTGAGATAGCTTATTTTTCAAAAGTTCTTCCCCCTTCTCAAAAAACCACAGAAGTATTACATATTTCACTTCTCACAAACTCTATCACCAGGCCTCAGATCCCTTTCTCTTCCTTTCAAACTTTATGTACTCATTAAGCCAACCAGCACTGAAGTCAACTTCCCAAAGACCACCTTGTTACTAGATTACGTAGCTTCTCCCTACTTGCTTAATTTCCCAATTAAACAATGCCACCAATAGACATATTGCATTTTGTTAAATACATAACAAGAGCAATATTTAAAAGCCCTTAATCACCAATTGCTGGATCCCCAGAGAGAGAGGGTAATTCATGGTACAATGAAGGAAAGAACAGTAGTTACATCTTCTCTTGTTAGTGATAGAATGTCGCATGCAAAGATAGCATCTGTGTTTGCTTTTTCTACTTCAACTCATCCTTAAAATGGACTTGCTCTGGCTCTAGGAGTTTCTGAGAAGAGCGCCTCTTGTTTTCCTGGTCAAAACCTTCCCTGAGAGCAAAAGCTGTGAGTGTAGATACCCTAGAGTAATTGTGTGATCAGAAGCCTTGTGATGGAAATAGGGCTAGGGAAAGGAGTAGCATAGTGTACCCCTCACTGGGCATCCAAAGTATTGGGAAAAGGCGAGACTCTAGAAGGGAAAGCTTGAGGGTGTGCCTGCCTCCTTTGAGCATCGCTCTCAGCATCTCCAGGGCTCAGAGCTGCTCATGTGGGCAAGAACCCAATGGGGTCCTCCAAAGGGAGACGGTGTCTGGGGCTTAGATCACTTTAGAGATGGTTTGAGAACGCCACGGGGGGTTAAGTCTCAGGTTTCTAATTTTTTTTTTCCTCCTTCCCGCAGTTTCGATGTAGGAATTCAGTCTTTGCAGCCTGTGCACAACCAACACCACGCTGGGAGGAAACCGGGTATTAGTGTTCCCGGAGGTTCTTGCCAAGCCTAGTAGAACCTTCTGGGCGTCTGGTACGGTCTTGTTCACAGCATTTTCTCCTCCCACCTTTGAAGCGCCACCACCGGGCGCGCCCTGGCGTCTCGCAAGAGGGAATGGGGAGTTGCAGAGCTGCGTGGTCCGCCGCCCGCAAGAACTGAGAGATCTCAAGACTTGGCCAGCATCTTCTACAGTGGATCTTCTTTTCCAGCTCCATCTTGGGATTCTCAACTCCTACCACATCCGGTTGTCCTTAGGAGTGCCGGGGTATGCTTGAGGCAGTCGGTAGGTGGTTACTTGTTCTTCGCTAGGAGGGGATCAAATCCGTAATTTTTAAATTGTCCATTAATATTTGTAATAAACAAACGAAAAACTAGAAGTAGACGGAGGGAAAGGCTCGCTCTTCCTCTCGTCCCTTCGCAGCAGACCTGAGAAGGGGTACGTCCCTTGGGTTTGTTGGTGTTTGAGACTCGTCCTAAAGGCAGAGGCAGGGAAGACAGCGCTGAAGAGGTGTCCCAAATAAATTGGACGGCTGAACAGTCACTGCCTGCCCCAACCACTTTCAAGAAGGTTCCAGTTCTGTGTCACACCGCAACCAATCCGGTCCCCATCCTGTTTCTCCTCCCCTTCGCGGAGAATCCGAAAAGAAAATACGGGTTCCTGAGGGACCAGCCACACTTCCAATCTGGAAGGTCCGCGGGGACCCACCCCCCAGTCCCTCACCCCCTCCCCAGTCCCGGCCGCCACGTCTGGCTGCAGAGTGGCACGGCTGTGGGTGGGGCTCCGGCACCGCCCCGACCCGGGATTCGCGAAGTCACGAGCTTCTGCAGCTTGCGGGGGCACCTTCGCCCACGGACACGCCCTTTCTGCGGAGGCAACCCCCCAGCGACCCTCTGCTGAGCTCCAGCTCCTCACTCGCCACGCCGCCAAACTGCTCAAGGCTTTTCAATCATTCCCAACTTTAGAGACGCTCCCGGTCCGCCTCTGTTCTCTCGCCGCACCCACCAGGGAGACACTGGCAGGCCCGGGACGCCGAAACTCACCGCAGGATCCCCTGAACATACCCCTTTCTTTTCCCCGCCCCTTCCCTCTGCCTCGCCAACCCCCCACCCCCACCCCACCTCCAACCCGCCCCTCTGCGCGCACCCATTCTACAGCCCGGGTCACCAGAGGTACCGCGCACAGAGCCTTTCTGGTGGGATTTCTTGTAATCACCTAACACGCTACCCAAAGCGAAAACACCCAGGAAAAGAAAAGATAAAAAAAAAAGTGCTACCTTGGCAACCACAGGCGTTTAGAGGCCAGTTGGTGGGCTGGGAGGGGCGGCCGCTGCCCGCCTGCCGCTGGTACTCTCCTCGACTACGCGTATTCTTAAGCAATAACAACGTAATCCGTATTATCCACCCAAGAATACCCGTCACCGAAGAGAGTCAGAGGACCAAGCTGCTGCTGCCACTGCTACCGCTGCCGCTGCTACTGCTGCCGCCGCCACCAGAACTCTTGCTGCTGAGCCCGCCCCTGGCTGGGGCTGGGCTGAGCTTGACCGGGACCATAAATCCATAACTCGATTTCCCTAAAGAAGGTTCCAAAGCTGTGCTCCGCTGCTTCCTGCCCAAATCCAAATGGCTGCTCTATTTCCAATTCTGAAAGACAAATCATAAAACCAAGCACTTAACACAGAAGGAGAAGAGTGTTTTCCCCAGTGAGGAAGGAAGATGTGGCAAGGCTTTTGGGGCACAGGGTGGGCGTGACAAGTAATCTTTAGTTTACCTGGGGCTCTCCCAGTGCCTTCCTCTGTACTTGCTTTGCTTCGTTCACTCTCTTGTTTCAGCCAGTCCACTCTGGGTGCTTTGATTGAGTATCGTGGCAGCAAGAGAGCCCTGTAAGAGACATGCATAGTTAAGCACACAAATATTACAAATGTATTTGCCTAGACGGCTATAAGAATAAGTGATGCTCAAATAAAGATAGGGTCATGCATGGGTGAAATATTCAGCAGTGTGTTTGGAAATGCCCAAGATCACAGAAAATAAACACTCATTCAATTTACTACTTGAAATCAAATACTTATAGATCTACAAAAATAGGCATCTCTCCTTTGAAGGCCTTAGAGCTATAAACACAATGATTTTTAAAGAAAAAAAAAACTTCAAAGCACAAAATAATTAAAGTCATTTTCCATAGTAGCAGAACTCACTGAGTTGACAAGCTGTAGAGTTTTTATGATTTAGGCATCATTTTGTAGTACCTCCAAATGTAATTCTATTGCCAACCTTTTAAGTACACAGCATAAAGCATTGCTGTGCAGTTGTGAACACGTTTACATATATACCTTTGAAGCTCTGTCTTTACAAAATATATTTTAAGAGAAAAAACAATAAAAACTCATTTGCAAAGTGACTGTAATTTGGCTTTCAGAAAGAGAATCTCTGATTCTTTGATGATCAATATGGCTCTTACTGGAAAAGCTTTGTCTTAAGACCCTGAAGTGAATATTCTGATAATAGGGGTTTATTGTTCACTAAATAAAATGGACAAGTGCAACGTCACTACCCAAGACATGTTGTAGTTCCATTAGAAAGTTAACAATTTGCTTTTCTTTTTACTCTCAAATACATGGAAGTACATCCATGTGAGTGGAATAGGCAGGGAATATGTAAACATGGCAATAGACATTATGATTCCTCAAATTATGTAAGTGCAAATAGCTCTTCATCAAGGAGTAATTATATAACAGGATCTCTCCCACTACCACAACTCATCTCTAACTGACCTGGTTGCAATTTAAGGCACTTGTCGTGTGCTTGCTCTTCTTACTTAAAAAAATATATCACTTCTTCAGACACACCAAGTCATCAGTTTCTTGACATGTTACTTATAAACAGAAAAATCAACATGAATTCTAGGTTTTATGAACAGTTGCTTAATATATAATGTCGGTTGCCAAAAATAACTCAAAAGAAAGGCAGCATTGCCCAATTACTAGCCTATTTTACAGTATTTTCAGATGACTCTTAAGTACACCTTTCACAAAAAGACAGATGCCAATTAAACAAATTAATAAGCACTATTTTCTGCCATTACCTAACATAGCTATAAAGTGGAGCTTTTCTCTGGTGCTGCTGCACACACACACACACACACACACACACACACACACACACACAGAAAGCTGACAGGTTCTCTTCAGCTTGAACTCCTAGAAACAAAAGCCCTTAGGGAAAGTAATGCAATAGTCTATGAGCAAAGTGTACATTTGCTCCTGAACTCTTCCATTTAAATCTCAACTAACATTATAAGGAAAACAAGAAACACATCATACAGATAGATTTTGATTTAGTAAATGGAACATTCCTTTTGAATTAAAAAGGATTATAAAGACATATAGTCACATACACACACACACACACACACAACAATACAACAATACACAGTATATCAGATTCACAGCCACAGAACAAATACCCACACAGCTTTTCAATGCTTTTCGAGTAATCTCTTTTAGTTTTGCTTCCTCACAATTCAAATAGCACAAGCACACACACACAACACACACATACACACACACACACACACACATTGACCCACAGACTTACGCTTTAAGAAACTAGACAACGCAATTGATATGCTTTCTTTCTATCCAAGTAGCCAATGCCAGCCCTTTTCCTACCTACCAAATGTTCCACCAGCTTCAGCACCTGGACGAGTGGACAGCTCAGCCCGGGCCGACTGCCGGCAGCACTCGCAGCAAAACTGACGCTCTGAGCTCTAACCAAAGCTCTCTCGTGCTTCAGCGGGGCAGCCTGACTTACGAGAACACCATTTCCTACGAGACCACTGCCGCTGGGTGCATATTCAATTCAAACCTCCTTAAGCTGTCGGATTTCCCCCACCCATCCACCCTCCCCCCTTCTCCACCCTCCACACAAAAACAGAAAAGGCAAAAAGCCCAATACCATCAGGGCGTTTGTTGATCAACTTACACTTTGCTTTTGAATATTTAGATACTGCTAGCGGAGCAATATCAACGGAGACTTAGGTCCGCATTAAGTACCTTTGTTCATCGACTCCTGCAAGCCATGTTTATTAGAATCTACATTTCCCTCGCGCCCCAATAACTAAAGGTGTGTTTTGCGGGCAGGGGGCATTCAGCACCTTTTGATCTCTTAAGGCCACCGCAACTGACTGCTAGTCCCCACTACTTTCCTACCCTGTTCCCCACACTCCGACACCCATCCCAGTCAAATGCTTAGTAATTTGCAACCAAATATACATAAAGAAACGCGACAAAGCAATCGGTTTGAGGAAATAAGCCAATTAAGCTAAAGCAGAAATGCTTCTCTCCCCCCTCCCCCTTACCTCCCTCCCTCTCTCTCTCTCCTTCCCTCTCAAGTAGAAAGGGGGAAACACCAAGGAGAGGGAAAAAATCGGGAGGAGGGTGGTAGTCGACTCTTACAATCAATGGAAAAACACTATACACATCTTTACTGAATAATACTCTCATTCTCAGACAAAAAGAAACACATTTATCAATGTAAACATAGTCTCCCTCTTCCACACATCCTACATCCTTTACGTTTGCTGAGATTTGTCTTTTGGTATAGCAAAGTAACTGCCACAAATCCATCTCGATTGAAGTGCTTACCCTCTAAATCCAGGTTTCAAGCGGAACTCCAACTGTGTGTAGAAGCCAGGGAGTCATCTGATGAGGGGTGAGATAGGCTCTGGGCAGTGGGAGCTGCTTCCCTCGGAGTGCTGGGTTACAGTGTTAACAAGCCCTGGGAAGGGACCTCGGTGCCTCACGCTGGCTGTGCCCCAGTGCCTTCGCGTGGTGGCGGCTTGCTCACGCTTCCAAGGAGTCCCAGGCGATAGCCTTCAGCTGATGCGAGCTTCCAGAAAGGAGTGGGGAAGGGAAAAAAATCATCTAATGCAATCAAATCGATCTGATCTACACCATCTGTCGCCTGCCACTATACACAAACGTTAAAATAGGAAAACGGAAAACACTGACAGCCCGAGAGGGTTGGTCTGCAAAGAGTTCATTTTTAGCAGAGCATAATTGGGTATGGTCGGCATACAGTTACAAAAGCTGCTGTTAACCATCCAGTAGTGGATCCCAAACATGCTAATGGTGGATTAATTGAGGAAGATCTGACGTGCAAGCTTCATAGTCTCTTATTCATGACTTCCCAATGGGAAAGGACCAATGCCTTGTGGGACTATGGTAACATACAGTCAAAAAGCTGCTAAGAAAATGGCTGTGTGTTCACAGCACCTCTCTCTGATAACAAACATATGTCGACTAAAACGGTTTAGTAGAATGGGAGGGGGGGTGTTGGAGAATAAAATTTTCTTTCCGGGTGTAAGCAATCCCCATCTTCTTTCCTAAAAGAAAAGCAAAAATAGATACCATATCCTTACCATAGGGGAGGAAAAGGATGTTTTAAAAAGGTTTTTTATCAAGATTAAACTCTGTCATATGAATGAAACAGAGTACTCCTGTGCAGCAATTCTTAAAAAAAAAAATCGATTATCATTTTTTCCCCTTACAGTGATCAAAGTAGATCCATAGCATGTGCAGTATATAGAAACTCAGTCCAGTTAATCCCACCAGGATTGACTGGAGGTTGTTTAATGCCAGGTACCCGTTTGACTTCTTGAATCAGATGCCTCTTGGGCAAGACATTTTGCATCACTGAAAATTGACATAATGAACGTTAAATGTGATTGCAGTGAGGAGATGGGGATCGTTTTCTTTTTTAATTCTACAATTATTCCCTCCAGCCAAACACCAGTTTTGGTCTGTTTCCAGTTTTGCCTGATCAGTTGATGGGGGAGGAATAAGGATTGAGGAGGCAGTGGAGATACATGGGGTGTGAGGGGAGGGAGGAGGGAGAGCGCAGGTTATCAATACCTAATAAATTCTATTCCATCTGTAATAAAAAAAAACTATGACAGCAAAAGAGATCACTTAGTAATTGTCAATTATGATATTTAAATAAAAGTCAGTTTTTCAAAGATAATGTTTTATATGTGGAAAGGAAATATATTGCAAACAAAGGTAACTGTCCCACATCTACTTGTAATTTTAAGATTAAAAATGGATATAGTTTGTTATCTAGATATGTGACATGTTTTTATTACCTATATTTGATAGTCCACATTTTCTCTATTTTTGTCTTCTACTTGAACATTGAAAACTATGCCCATTTTGAGTTTGCTGCTTTGGGGGCTGAATATAAATTACACATATTCACAGTAAACAATGTTTAGGATGATTCTTGAGAGAGCTGAATATGTCTCCTGAAAGTTTGACAACCTCTTAAAAAAAAAGCCCTAACAGTTATGAATTAGATTAGTCTAAAAATATACCTTGAAGACAAATCAAACAATTTACCTGATCTTTTGTTTCAATATACATTAATTAAGCACTCTTTCCAACCTACACAACATTCCAGGGTCATAGTCAGAAATCCAAGTCTAACAGCTCAGCAGCCTTTGTTGTTATTCGTGTCAAGCTATTGCCCCCTGCAGGTTAGGCTGAAAGTGCAGACGGAATTTGGCCAAGACCTCAGGAAATTTATGGTAGTCACGTTATTCAGTCTCTTCCAATATTTAAGGAGAGTCATTTTTTAACCTTAAGTTTGTTTACATTATAGTTTATTTATTTAGAGATAGCAAGTCAAGTCAGAAAAAATGAGATTTAAAGATAGGTATTATCAGTTTTCCTTCTCAGAATTTTGCTGAGTGGCTAGACCATACACTTAGTTGTCACACAGGAAGTAACCTTGATGCACTTACTGTAGTTTTCTCATCTTCCCTTACCCTTTTTCTATGAGATCCAGCAGAACAAAACTCAAAAATGAATGCAGCAAAATTGGAAATATGATTTATCAATAATAAGGAAATAATCCTGGGTTAAACTCAACGAAATGCATTAAAATCAAATTCTTTCAGATTCTCCCTGCTGATTATCTGATGCGGACAATTACACTATTTTTCTTGATTATAAGATGAACCATTATTTCAACCACCATCCTTCTCTACAGTCAACTTTTCCAAACAAGGAACTATGCCAAATGAAATAAATTTAATGTTGACAGAACATAAAGGAAGCAGGTTTATGGGAAGATTCTTTTATATTGTGGAAGTCAATTGAATGACTACTTCCAATGAGTTGTAAAGAAACCTGCCATAGTATTTCCTGTCATTTAAATATACATATCATTGAGCAATGGGCTATTATCATGCAAAGTATCATCAATTCTTATTCCAAATTAGCAATCAATAAGAATTTTAGTCAAATGTTAAAAGTATTATTTTCATATTGTGTTGATGTAATTAGAAACCAGAAGTGCATTTTGCTATCCTAGAGTGATTCTGAAATTCCCACAAAAGACATAAATCAAGGATAGTGAGTGGCAAGACTGACTCAGGGTTTTATTGGAGTTTTTACCCTTGATCACTGATGCTCTCTCCTGTGCTTTCAGAATAAAAACATGGACTAGGAACTGGGGATACATCTATTTCATACTTTAAACAATACTAATAACAAACCAACCAAACAGCAAAACTGTGAATCTCTAACTTTTCTTTGATTACATTTTAAAAACTATTTGTTAAATTTCAAAAGGATACTTCATGTATAAATTAAGTTCTTTGCCTGTTAGTCGACCAGCACCCTTGCTTCAGAGAGGCTTTGGACTGTTGAACAAATCCTTGTAGGTAGCCAGCCTGCAGCTGATACTTCTAGTTGTAGTTTTTTTTCTGTTTTGAGTGGACATTTTTAAAGCAAAGGATTTCGCCCCCATTTCAAAATTATATATCACATATAAGATATGCTTACACACGATTATATGTCTAGAAGTATATTGCTTTTGAGTTAGAAAATTTCAACTTTTGATTCAAATGTCTATCGACAGAGTTGCTTTTAAGTAGCATCTAGAAGAGAAATCGTGTCATTTTAATTATTTCTGAACGTCTTTTTAGTTCTCCCCATACTACAGGCAGCAGATTGTCTGCAAGTGCCCTGAAAAACACAATTCTCTATCTCTTGCTATTATTACTATTGTTCTAATTGTTTCTGAAAGATCTGAACAGGGTCCCAGGAACCTTGCAGTGTTCCGTTATTCGGAATCCTGGGGTATCAGACCGTCTTATCCTCGGGGGCCAAAGGCCAGGCAATGTTAGTTCTCTCCTCAGTTTCCACTAGGCAGGCCGTGTGACTGTGTGTGTGTGAGTGTGTGTTTGCAGGTCCATTCTGAAAGCGCTTGTTTCCAGAGGTTTTCAAATGCAAATTGAGTGGGAGTGGTGGCAGCGGTGGTGGAGAGCAGTGTATGGATGTGGAGGGATTTGGGCAGAGGGTGTCGCGGGGGCAGTAACTACAAATTCAAGGCCATCAATGCTACTGCAGATAAACTCCTTAGGTCTGAGAGACCCCTTAGAAAGATGGAGCATTTTCCTAATCTAGAACGAGGCCTGCTGAAGGCTGATCCCAGTGCTCGCGCTGTTTGGAGAGGGTCGCGAGGACCGCCAGAGGTCAGCTCTCGCCGAGGGCCTCTGCACTAAACTCCTTCCGCGAAGTGACGAGCAGAGTCGCCGGGCCCAGTGCGCCGTCGCGGAGGAAGGCCCGGCGCGGCGCCCCGTCTCCTGGCGCCCCGGAGCGGAGCAGAGGCACGGGTGTAGCCACATGGACTGTAGTTTCAGCCGCTGGAGCCCACAGCACTGGCTCGGACTCGGGCCTCGTCCGGGGGAATGAGGGTGCGAAAAGCTACCTCTAGCCCGGCTCTCAGACTGAGGAAAGGACGCAAAAGCAAAGGTGTGGTCACAAGGACAACGGGAGCCAAGCCGTGGCCTCTACGGCTAAGTCGGCCTGCGCTCGGCAGCCCCAGAAGCGCGAGGTACGGCGGGGCGAGGGCACCGGGAGTCGCTGCTCGCCCTGCACGCCCGGCCGCGCGCACGCGCTCTCGCGGGTCCTAAAGGGTCCGGACTGGCGACCCCGGCTCGCCCCCCTCCGCCCTCGCGAGGAAGGTTCCCCAGGGCCACAGGCGACCCGGGTGGGATGCCGGGGACGGCAGCGCGGAACTGGGAACCCGAGTGAGGCGGAGACTCGGACCCAGTTCCTGAAAACGCTTGACTCCTCCATGATCTGTCAAGTCTAAGGCAACTCCTGGAAGGCTCCGCGGGCTTTTGGGGAAACCCACCGTGTGGCTCACCCCGCTGGTCTCTCCAAGTCCTCCCCTTCCTGGACCTTCCCTCTCCAGATACCCCGCCCTCTCTGGTACCGGGCTGTGCCGGCTGAGCCCGCCTAGAGGAGAGCGCCGCTTCAGGCAGAGCGAAGGAGCCCCCTGCTGGCCAGACGCGGCAGGCGCGGCCCCCCGCCTGGTTCCCTCCGCCCCCGGGGGTGGCCCCGCCCGGACCCACTCGACCCTTCCGCGCCCCCAGGTGTTGGGGGCGCGTTAAAAGAAACAGAAAACAAAACACAACACAAGCGCCCAAATCTGCACTCTCTTCGTCTCCTGCTCAAGGTAAGTGTGAGTACAGCCTCTCCCACGCCTCTCTGACTCTATGGTCAAAGAAAGGGCTGAGGTCTGGGGGAGACAAAGGGGCTCTGCCTCCTCCCCTCCACACCTCCCCCAAAAAAGAAATCGTGATTGTTTTTGAAAGCACGTTTTCAAGTAGTGAGTTGAAACAACAAACACTCATTCACTTTCATTCACTCAACCAAACCCACACTTACCAGTCCGGAAGAGGGTTGCTGATGTGCATGTTTCTGGAAGCATTTCATTAGCTGTTGGAGGCAATGTTTACTGGTATTTCAGGTTGTAGGCAACAGCAATAATTCTGTGAATTGGAAAGGGGCGGGAAGAAGAAAGACTTCCTTTAGTTTAATCCTTCCTCCTGTACCTGCACATGAGTCCTTCTTGCAGTTGGAAGTCCTAGCATGGGCAGAAAAGTTTTCATCTTTCATACTGAGAAGGAAGAGCGATGATTATTCAAGGGGTGTGTGTGTTTGGGGTGGGGTGCCCCACCTCCCATTCTTGACTAGAGAACAGGGAAAGGGATTGTTTTGTTTATTTAGACAATTCATGATTTAGTTCTGTATGGCGTTTTGAAATTAGTTTAACCTTGAAACAGGTTATATGCTTTGGGTGGCTGGTTTTTCTGTGCTTAGGTAAACGTCAGTGGAAATCTACTGTTTCTTTTCAGACGTTGAGTTAGAGATCGACATGGTATCTTATTATGACTTTCAGTAATACCTGTCGTCTCTGTGTTTTTACTGTCTTTGGAGCAACGTAGTTAAAAATATTTTTAAAATAAATCTAGGCAAATAATAAATACAGGTGTCAGTATTGCTTGCTTCTTTCTTCACACACTTTCCTGGGGAAAGAAACTAAAGGATTTTGACTCTCCCTGGGATTAGTTTATAGTAGGCAACACTGAGAAGAGTATCTTTTAAAATGGTGTCTGTTCTCTTATTTGGTATTTTCAGGTGGTTGACAGAATGTTTGACTTGCTAATGAGGAAGGGAAGGAGTATGATGCGGAGTGGGAACTGATAGCTCCCTTTTATACCCATTAAACTAGGAAATCTGAACCATTCATAGGGAGTTAGAACTCCTCTGAAGAGAAAAACAACAACTATAATAATAAAAACTAAGACATGTTGAGTGTTCATCACTGCCAGGTGCTGTGCCTATCTCATTTAATTCTTTATGCAGTCCTAACAAATAAAGTACTATACTAGTTTCTCATTTTGCACAACAAGAAAGTAAGGTTTAGAAAGGCTTATTTACTTGACCTAGGTGACAACATCTGGCAAGCAGAAGAGCAAAGTTCTGAAAGTAAGTTGTAAACGAGAACTTGAAAAGTCATGCTTATTGTGTTTAACCCAGACTTATAATAAGCTAGTATTTTAATGAGCTTTATTTAGTCTTTCATAAAAAATTTGTAGATACTTTTTTTCTGAGAAGAAAATATTAGATAAAATGGAAGTATTGTTCTAAAAAATGCTTGTATTTCAGCTCCCTATCCCCATTTCACAAGTGAGAAAAACTGAGAGAATGCATAGTCAGGCCTTAAAACTGCTTCGAGAACTTATTGACATAAGAATTTCAACTCTTAGCCATTCTCCTTAACCTCATGGTCTAAACACAGAAAGGTCCTTGGTTTTTCTCAAAATGCTAGCCAGTAAATTATTAACAGTTCAGAGTCCATATTTCTCAGCAAAGAAACTTTCTTTCACCTTAATTGTGAATACCTTTTTATACCAAAAGGCCACAAATGTAGAAAAAGTGCTATTCTCACTGGTGAATTAAATAACATAAAAATGGCAAAAGACTAAAATAACTACATCAGCTTTATTTGAAATGTAGTTATAGCAGTTAAAAAAATATCTGAAAGTCCTGTGTCAGTACAATTTTAGTCTTCTCCACCCCCCAAAGACCTATCCTACCCTACCCCACCCCAGGAAAGTCATTCCACATTATATTTCTGCTTGCTTTTGTTCACAAAGAAGTTTAACACAGGTTTTTGGTGCTTTTCATCTCCATTCACATATTTCCTTTTTGCTCTGTGAATGATTACAGTAAAAATATCAAAACACATCTCTGGAGTGACCAAATTAATGGCAAATGCGCGCACACACACACACACACACACACAGTATTAATTGGCAAAGGGATTTTGAATGCCCTTCACATTTTAACATACACTTAAAATGCACTGAAGTATATTGGGTAGAACTGATTTACTCTGTGTTGTAAACTTAGCTCAGGTACAGAATGTGTTTCATAAAATGAACTTGGGGTTCCTCCATTTTCAGTAGGGCTCAAACTATCAGCAGAAGCCAGATGAACTGCCTTAAGTCACTCATTGGACTGGAGCCCATAAGTCTCTGCTTTCTCAGGCATTTGTGTGGAGATTATTTGGTCATGTGTCTCCTGTCTTGTTGGGGATCTGTGATTCTTCCAAAGGTTTAATTTAGTTGAATATGATTGTTAATGTCAAGTTGGGAATAGTCTTCCTCCCACCTCTCATTAAAACCCTTACTGTCAATATCAGTTTGAAACTATTATGTTATATAATGAAGCTTGCTTGTCTGTGTGAATTTGTACTATAAATGCTTTCACAGATTTTTTTTAGACTTCAGGGGCTTTTTGAAATTATGTAGTCCAATCCATTTATTTTATTGATGAATAAATTGATGTCCTAGCAGGTAATATAAAATTCTCAGGGTCACTCATCTAGTTAGGGGGAGAATGAGAACTGGAGCCCACATTTTTCTGTATTCAAACTCTTAAGTCTAGGGCATTCCCACAGTATCATGTTCCTTCTTTTTTTGATTGTCAGTGATTCAGTCAGTCATTCAACAATTAGTTATTACCATGAATTTGGCAGCAGCCCTAGACATTAGGAATTCAACAAAGGGAAAAATAAAAAAATCCAGAAAAAAGGCCCAAATTTGTTGAAACATATTCTAGTGGTGGGCAAATCAAATGCCAATCTTAATCATTATAAAGATATTTCATAAAGACTTTTTTTCCTTAAAAAATAACTTTAGTGTGTTATCTTGTGCAAGGCAGACAAAAACATTCTGATATTCTTCCATGTTTCCTACTGAAGAAATTTGTGGGAGCCCTTAGTGCCAAATAATGAAATCATTGATGGGAAATTGGTAAAATGAACATAGCAAACCATAATCAGCTAAGTAAGACCCTCTCAGCTGAGCTCTACATACCTGACTTCCCCATAGTCTTTCTGTGAATTTGGAATTAAACAGTGAGAAAACATAGACTTTTGTAGGAGCTGAAATAAAGAAATAATAAAGAGATCAAAGAGGAAATGATTCAATGAGATTTTTTTTAAATGGTGTATTTTCAGATGTCTATAAGATTGTCCCAGTAGATGAACCAAAGTAGAGGGGAAAAGCACTAGCGTGAAAGTTTAAGGCAGAAGCCTCAGGGTTTATTATGATTTTTTAAAAAATGATTTTCTCAGCTTTTCTTTATTAGAGTAAGATATGCAGTAGCCCCCTCTTCCCAACCCCAACACCTTGGGGTAATTGGGGAGGAAGGTATAAAAAGTTCAATCCTATAAAATCCTGGGTTTCATTATTATGAGACTCATCAAAACAGTATTTTTAAAAAAATAGAACTGGCTATTAGAAGCAAAACATGTACTGGACATTAAAATGAGAACAAACTTTCAAACGGTTAGGATACAGTAACTTCCTAAAATTCCTTCCTCACTGCATCCTCCACAAGAATTTTTAACCTGTCAGGGTGAGACCCATGAGGACTAACAGCCAGTTTTCTTGGACCCACCACTAGCGAGGGGCAATTTTCTATAGGGTTTTACTGTATCTGACTTAGTAATAAAACTTAGTTCCCTCTTGGCAAATGTACCTGGTGGAACTTTTTTTTTTTTTTAATGCATACAAGCTGGGGTACAGACAAGAGGCACAGGGTGGCGAGAGGGTTCACCAGAGACAGAGCGGGGAGCAGAACAGGCAGACCAGAAATACACTGCTGAGGGGAGCAGCGGGCGAGGCAGGAGAGGTCTGCCGCGCATGTGGGAATCTTCCTGGCCAGGCGTCCAGATGTCCAACTCGCGTCGCCTCTGCCAACAGCTCCACAGCACAGCGCCAAACCGCTGTGCCACCGGGGAGGCCCCGGGTGGAACTTTTATTTAATTGAAGCAGGGAGGAGTGGAGATGGGGAGATGTTTATCTGATAACAAAAGGGGCAAAAGTGCTTTTACTTTCTTAAGTTTTTTTTTTTGCTCTTTCCTGCCACTTCAATCTGAATTTTGTTCTGAGTTCCATTAAAGCATTACTTTAATAGTTGTAGTATAAACTAATACAATGGTTTTACAATTTGTTCTTCTATATGTCACATACTAGGTAAGACTGGTTAAAATAAATTATTGGATGACTGTTCCACAGCGAGGGCCACCCAGATCCAACTTATGGTGTTGTGTATTGTTTGAGGAACCCTTGCACAATTTCATTTTCATGTTGCCTGGAAGTCAGGTATCAACCAAGGAAATGATTAGGTTGAATATCCAGGAGAGTTGGTGGTCTGCCTCCAAGTGTAACTGAATCCAGACTACAGCAGAATTTGGCACTGCAGCATAGTAGTTGAAGTGTTATCTCTATTGCTGGTGTTACTGAAATGAGAAGTTGTAAGTATGGAAATCTGAATCTCCTTCAACTTTTTCTGCCTGCAGGCCAGCTGAAGAAGCGATAGCATATTCCCCCTCCATGATCACTGAACAAAGTAGAAATCTTAAATAAAGGAAAACATGAGACCTGAGATCTTTTTGCTCTGCTTTAAGATCTGAGTGAGCTTATGGAACAATTATGTTGGTGCTCCCAAGTGATGTGACTAAGGTTATCTTTCTGGAGGGCTGAAAAAGAGCTTTGTGAACCAAACTGCTTTTGGAGCCAACCTTCTATAGAAAGACAGAAAGATCGAAGGAAGGAAGGAAGGGCAGAAGGGAGGGAGAACAGGGGGCCAGGAGGAAAAAAAATCTCATTTGAGGTTTGGATCAAGTGATGAGAGATACTTTCAGCCTTTAGGTTTATTTGCTCTGCACTAGGTATATAATAATATAGTTTCCTATCTTTAAATCCACACTTAGTTAGGCATTGAACTCTTGGAATAATATGTTTATAGAAAATAAAGCCATTTCTATTTGAAAACAAATGGAAAAAATAATTATTTTTCCCCAAATGTGTACCCGTTTAATTGATCAAATGCATCCAAGAAATTCTGCTGGCAATTTGAGCACTCTGTAGGTGTTGTTGCTGCTCTAAATTTGTCTGCAAGAGGAATTGTAAATGGTATTTACCTTTTAATTAAACAAAGCATCTTGCAAATTAAACACATGTTCTTGCACATCAAAATTTAGTTAACATCCTTTTCATTGTTCATCCTGCTGACACTCTGACAGCATCATGAGTCCACATACAATATAAAATCACGGTGCTCCCCCTCCCCTGCACTTTGCATTCCTCAGAGTAGATGATATCGCATGCTAGAGTACACTCTATAACTGACTTCTAATAACTGAGCAGCTTTCCCCATTTAATATCCTTAATATTGGGTAAAATATGGGACTGCATTGGTGTGTCCAGAATCTGCAAAGCTTTGGACACTGATCTGACATATGTCTTATAATCTTCCACTGGAAATTTGACAGTGAATGACAGAACACCTTAGAGGAATCTAAGAAGCTGATAAAGGCAGAAGCACTACACATGAATGCAGAGTCTGGTTTCTAATAACTACATACTTTTTTACATGCATACCAGTAATTTGACATTTATAATTCACTGTGGAGCTGAATTTCTGTCATTTTCTTACTGTCAAGTCCTCCACATTTTGAAATAAATGTCCCTTCTAATTATTATATGAATTTGAACTCCAACATTCAATTTTCCCACTGTGCTTTATAATGGAGCCTGCATTTGGCCCAAGTCTGATTTGCAAAACCATTTAGGAAATGTGATCATTTCACATGTATCCCCACAAACTGTACATAGGAACCCCTTTCTTGATTGTACTCTGGCTACTTGTGAGTGTACGATTTAAAACTCATCCATCAGTACTGTTTCCAAGAAAATAAGGTTATTAATAGCAGAATGAAATGGGAGATAATTAGAATATAGTTTTAATGGAACAAAAGTCAGGGAGAGGTTTTTTAATAAAGCAAAACTGTAGTTAACAACTGTCACTCATTTGTACTGGTGCTCATTAATCTCTTTTATTTCTGTTTATTTGTGATTTATGTAATTGAAGTGAAGTCAGTTGCTTAAGATATTGCCAAAGGAGAAATGCATTCTTCTTTGAGAAGCAGCATCTCAGGATAATAGTTAAATAAAATCCAGGGTGAGATGAAGTCTTCTCTGAGGATTATGGCATCTCCAAGATTTTCTTTTTTAAAGTTGAAGGATTATTTTTACTGTCAGTTTAGTTTTAAGGTTCAGGTAAATAGCATGCTGAAGAGATGCTACTCAGTTAAGAAAAGGCTTTGAGGCACAGAAATGATTCGTGTGGCTGTGAGTGGAGAAGATAAGTAGCCCCTTAGTGTCATCATAAAAAATCTCTCAAAGGAATAAAATACCATCTTGCCTTGTCTTAACCAAGCATTAAAAAACAGGAGGAAATAATAAAAGTACAATTTGCAAATACAGAATTTTATATTTTAAATAGGTGTTTATAAAAACCTTGGTAGTATGAGACATGTTTGTTGACTAAAATAATGTATAAGAATTATGTGTTGGCACACACAAAAATATGATGTCAATTCTTGATTTCAAGGAAATGAACAGAATGTCAATACTGAACACACATGTATAGGACTTAACAATAACCACATTCATTTCCCTAGATTCAGAAAAGACCAAAGATTAGGAACTTTGGCTAGTGACAAAGTTTTAAGATGTTATCATTTGCTTTTATACAAGCACAACTTCTGTCACCTTGTTTAAACATTTCACAATTTAACTGGAAACAGTTTTCCAACTATAAAGAAAATCTATGTCAGCCAACAAATTTCAGAAATATTGATTGGAACTTTCACTGATGTGTAAAATGTGCCTGAACTATAGATGTAGATTTTCCATCTGAAAAAAAAAATATTTAAGTTCGATAGTCAGCCTTTCACCATTTAGTTTTCACTAGGCTTGTGAAAGATAAAGCATTGATTTAACTCTTTGTGAAGCATCCAGTATATAATAATTTTTATAAGTGATAAAAGGCTTGCTTCTCTTAGATTGGTTTCATAATATATTCAATAATGTACTCCAGTGATATTTTCTGTAAGAATCTTCAAAAAAATAGGCAGTGCTTTCATGAATGTTGACAAAATGACAAGTGTTTCTTTAGTTCTTGGTAAGTGTCAGGTATTGTGGTAACTGTGTGATACATCTTATTCTGTTGCATCTTACAGTAACCCTGTAAGATGCACTTTGAGGCAACTGAGACTTTTGGACAATGAATGTCTTGTTCAAGGTCACCCTTCTAGTACAAAGTTGATCCTCATTTCAACCAAGTTCTGATTTATGAGGTTCTTATGAACAATGCTATGTGGCTACTCAAAAGTCTCATTTGCTGAACACTTACCATGTCCCAGACTAGACTTAGCAATTCATACACTGCAAATGGATTTTCTTTAGAACCAAATATAAATCATTGTTCTAAGACAAGGATTTTGACTAAAAAGACACGTCTGGGTTTAGGTAAGAGCAGAAGTGCAAGGGTAGTTTAACCTAAAGCAACATTTCTAGCATTTTGCAAAGCCAAGTGTGTATTCAATTCCTTCAGTGCCTTTTCCTTTCCGCTTTCATACTTTTTCCCAGGTTTACTTCCATTCCTATAAAACAATCTCTCATAAGAAGGTATTCATGCCAAAATTTGAATTTGACTAGGGGCATCTAAATAGAAGTTAAGCTCTAGGAAAAGAGAATCATTTGTGCATTCATTCTCCATTCAGCTTATTTATTTTTAACTTTTAAAAATCCACCTTGTTTTATTTTATTTATTATTTATTTATTTGAGGATGTGAGGAAACATTGGTCCTATAAGTGACATGATTCAGAGGAATAGGTTCCATTCATTCATTTAAAAATGCAAAAAGGATGGGAGCATCAGAGGAAGTTCTAGAAATCCATGTAGTTCAAGGGTAGGAAATTGGAAGCCCCCCACATAGGGCCCTCAGTGTGGGTTTTCCTCCATCTATTTTATTTAAAAAAAAGAATTTAAATATCTTTGGATGTAACATAGATTGTTTAGTACATGGTAGTCCATCCCCATTACCCTCTCATCCTTCCTTGTCCCACACATTCCTTAATTCCTCATATCATTTTGAGTTCATAACTGCAAATAGGCAAACATAGATATTTTTTGAGAAGGCTGAGTCCAAACAATCCCCAATCCTTGGGGATTTTCTCCCCAAGGTCCATGTCATTTTTTTTTTTTCTTTCTAATACCTAGAACAATGTTTGGCACATAAGAAACTCAATAAATATTGAATGATTTGGTGAATGAACCAATTGTGACAGAATTGAGACTAGAACCCATCCAGTGTTTGTTGCACCTTATTACTTAATTCTCAGGAGGAATGGGGGCAACATCTTGAGTTTTATGTGTAGGAAATCTAGCTCTATCTTTCTATATATGATTTTTCTTTTTCTGCCTAAATCAAATGAGGCCTAAACTAAAAGCAATTCAACCAAAGGAGATTCATTCAAAGGTTGGTTTCAATTTGAAACTAAATTGAAATCATGTAAACATAACAACTAAATGTACAACACTTTCCAGAAGACCTAGAAAATCACATTTGCTTCCAATAAAGTGGTGATTATTGATGTACTCCACTGGCTTTATCCCTGTGAGCCAGGGGGACAAAGAAGCATAAGGCAAAATAAATATCTTTGCCAGGCTTATCAAGAACGTTTTAGGAGACTGGAGAAACCTTTGGGGCTGATTTTATATCCAAACATGAAGAAGGAAAAAATAAGTCGCGGAGCCATTTCTCAGTCTCTATGAATAATCACTGCTATACCAACATCTGAATATTTAAAAAACAACTGATTCCTTTCTTCAGCACTTGCTGGTATATTTAGTGTGATGTAGTTTTGGGCTTATCATATCTTTGCTATAGTGTGTCAACCATATGACTACTCTGGAGAACCTTGGGGGGCCCGCTAAGCATAATTGTCAAAAATAAGAGAAAATTAATGACTTTTCATCACAACTGAAAGAGTTTCTCCAAGTGCAACAGGTAAGAGAGATAATCCAATTGGACTTACCAGGTTTACAAAATCAAGGCAGGGTAGGAGGTTATGATGTATGAGGGTGAACTGAGACCAGGTCCTCATCTGCCATGTATTTACCTGTACGACCGTCACATTAAGTGATACGCTTCTTCAAAGCTGTTAGCACTTCTTATTTCTGAGGACAAACTTCAGAAATCCTCAGCATCTCAGTCAAGGCTCACTATGCTTGGTACACAATAAATATTTTTTGAATGAGCTCATTCAACCAGTAATTTCTGAACCTTGTTTTTATTTTTTTCCCCCAGACTGTAAGATTTTTCCCTTAATACTCCCAGAAAGCTGTTCTCTCACTTTAAACCTGTCCCGTGTCTCATCTCATCTTGGATACTATTGTTGTCACTGTTCTTGAACATCCTCTGAAAGGCTGATACGATCTCTCTGTCCTTTACTATGTTGCACTGTACTTTCTCTGCTGCTATTAAGCACATGTCATACTTTGCTGAACTATTTTATAGCTATTGTGTGCATGCCTGCTTTACCTGTATTATAGACTCTGGTTATATGCCTGTTTATCATCCATTATAGCCAATAGGTATACACTTGTCTCCTAAAAAATATTAGCTATATGAAGAAGGGATAATTTAGAAAAAAAAATCTTTGCTTTCCATGGTATGGAAGATTTTCAGTAAATGGTGGACGAATCAATTAATTTGCAAATCACATTGAACTACTTACATAACAACAACAACAACAAAACCCCAAAACTGAGAGGAAGGCATGGTATCTTTGATATATATCCATAACTCTACCATTTTTTGCTTTTTTGAGTGTAACTATAAAGTTATTCTTTTTACCTAACATTTTTGTTCTTTTTTCTTACTTTAAAAATGATCTTTGAAATTTACACAGCAAATATCATTTATTTTTTAAGATGATCATATGTATTCCATTCATGTTGACATTATTAAAAATTATTTTTAGACCATCTCCTCTGGAATTGTTTTGAAAGCCAGTCACACTTCTCTCTTGTCAGTCTTTACATTTTGCTCCCATTTTTGGCTTGTCATAAAAAATTCAACCCATGTTCAAAATTTAAAGATTTGCAACAATTGAAGAAAAAATTCTCAATGGCAAATAAATTTAATGGCTTAAAAATGGTGCAGCAGTCCTTACAAAGGATATTAAGCAGTCGTTAAAATAATGACATATGCATGAAATTAGGACACTAATTGCATAGACACTGTTCATTTTTTTTCACTAGTGATGATTTTTCTTCTTTATATTAAAAAATTTAGGCCAACAGAGAATTTGCAAAAACAATTCAGTGAACACTCACATAAACTCCTCGTTGATTCTTCAACTATTAATATATTGTAAACATTTTCTTTATTTGCTTGTCTGTTTCTCTATTTAGATTTGATAGAGAGATAGGTAGGAATGTGTTTGTATCTCTGTGTGTGTTTCCTAGACCCAGCATATTTTTCTTTCCTTTTAGAGTCTGAAGTCTGAAAAAGACTAGTTTTATTCGATTTTTATCAGTTTTTACAGGTACACAATGGGTTCTTTTTAATATGGGAATTAGTCCTTTTTTATTAGTAGACTTTTTCTTTGACTGCAATTTCATATACTAAAGATATTTCATTGTTTTTATTTTCCAGGGGATCAATTTATTTCTATTTTTTTCTTTTTAATTTTTTTTAATCGACATAACGTTGGCTTACAATACATTATATGGTTTAGAGGTATAGGATCACATCCTTCAGGTATTGTTCACACCCATCACCAAGTCACCATAGTCATCCTTATAGTCCACTGTACCCCCTTCTCACTTTGCTCGCCCCTAACTCCCTCCGCCTCTGGGAGACTCACGTCTACACACAGATTTCTAGGGTTTATTATTAGTTTGGTTTTATCTGATCTGTTACTCTATAGTCCACGTTATCAGTGACACACTGATATTTGTTTCTCTTTCTGATTTACTTCATCACTTCAGTGACACACTGGTATTTGTTCCTCCTTCTGATTTACTTCACTTGGTATAAAAGATTGTATTATTTCTGTTGATATTTTATGTCTATTTTCTATATCAAACACGTTTTCTCTCACTTTTTCTGCTTTATTTTGTTTTATTAACTTTGTTCTATGTTTAATTTATTCAGTATCATTTCTGATCTGTTTTTGTTGTTGAATCCATTCTTGAGCAGCTTGTAATTTAGTTCTTATTTTTAAGATGATTTTTGTCTTTTTCAAAACGCCATTTGTTTCTGAATTTGTCGATTCTCACTTATGTAATTTTTTGTGTCCATTTCTGTCGAAGTTTATAAAATACAATTTAAATTTTCTTTAAAAAGATTCTGTAAATTCTTATGTAAGGACATTTAATTCGGTGTTATTTTACCTTGTTGAAGCTTTACTAGGGATAGTATAAACTGAAATATTTTGATTCACATATACTCTTTTCCTTCTAGTTTGTATGAGTGTCAATTGACATTATTATTTTTTTAAATTTTAAACATGTTTGATTTTCTTTGACCAGAGATATGCTTTATGCAGTTTTGGGTAACTTATTAGGTTTCTTAGTTCCAGAGTACTTCCTTTTAATATGATGACATATTAAGAGATGGTAGAAATTCTAGTGCTGAGGTTATTTTATCTGTGTTCCACACCTGTACACTCTTGTTCCTTTCTTTGTTTTCTGTATACAATCTGTATTGAGGCAGACTTAGGAACTGGCTCTGTTGGCTTTGGGTATTTATTTACACACTTACATAGAATTTGAATTTGTAGGGTTCCTTGTATCCTCATTAAGCTGCAAACCTGGGTTAATGAGTGGTTTTACTTATTCTCTGCTGATTGCTGTGGTTCTTTAGACATAGTGTGAAGAAATTAAGATTTATGTGGATGCATTATCTTACAGGAATCAGGACACTTCTTGTGCTCTTGTGACATAATGTTCTTTTTTGGAATGTATCAGTGGTCACTACTGGAAGTTTTTTCTTGAAGAGGAGACAAAGAAGAGATAATAACACTGGCAACTCAGGGCAAAATTTGTCACAGATATTCTTGAGCAATCTCGATGCCCTGAATCACACAAGCAATATTTTTTTAAATTGTAAAAAAAAAAAAAAAAAGGTGATAGGACAGTATGACCACTACAACACTATCTTTATTTTAAAAACGCATATTTTTATAGAAAATTGTCTAGATGTTTGTATACATTAACCGATGTACTGTGATTAAAACTGGGCAGTAGGATAGATTATAAATGTTTTTCTTAACTTTTCTCTAACAAACAATAGCTTCTTTAATCATGAAAAAGCATTTTCATTTTAGAAAAAAAGATTGTCACAATTCAATGAACTTTAACAAGCCTTTTAAATTTCTACTATAACAAAGTAAATAATAGATACTGTATTATATTATAAATGAGTTTAAAATATGTGAAATTAATTAGAATGACATGAATTATATATGCATACATACACACATTTGTGTACACAGTCAAAATATTTGTGTCAAAAAATAGTCTCATCACATTTGAGATGTGCAAAGGATGGGCAAAATGTAGTGGTAGGAGGAACAGAAAGTGAATCCCAGCCAAGGGCAGCTGACCAGAGAGCTGCCTGGGGGGCTGCTCTTTCCAGCAGAGTACGGTGGCCAGGTCTGGGTACAGCAGGTCCCGGCTGAGCAGTAAAGGGCACAAACATTCCTGAGCAATCAGTGGCCATCTCCATTTTTTCCTGAGCCGTTCCGATTGGAGCAAATTGGATATGGAAGGAAAAGAATAAAGCTGGCTTGAAAATAGGTAGTTATATGTTGCAAAATACTTGTGCAACCATATTAACAAATATGTTTAAAGTATTTGGCTAGGGCCTCCCTGTGACCTAGGGTTTGTCTCAGCACTATCATTCCTATGTCCTGAATTTAATCCCTGGCCAGGGAGCTAACCCACATAGGATGCAGCAGAACTCTCCTGTCTTACCTGTTGCTCCCCTCAGCAGTGTATTTCATTCAGTAAATCTGCCTGTTCTGCTCCCCCCTCTGTCTCTGGTAAATCCTCTCACTAACCTCCCCCCTCCCACGCACACACCTCTGGCCTATACCCCAGTTCTTCTACACAAAAATAAATTTTAAAAAATATATTTGTCTAAAATTAACCCCTATACACATGTCACAAGCATTATGATAAAGTTTATGGCAAAAGAGCATAATGGAAGGAGATTGAAAGCAAATAAGAAAGGCAGTGGTATCTTGGTGATATTAATCTTTATTTGCTGATCCTGGAAGTTTTATTAGAGTTAAGACAAAGAATAAAAATGAAGCAAAATTAGCTAATCCACAACTAAATTAGAATATTGACCCTTAGGGAATTTACAGTGTAAGATTGGAGATTGTTTTATTGAAAAATTTTATTCATCCCATTTCAGAACTATGCATTTCTCCTTATAAGGAAAAATCCTGTATTTTATTCTGAAGCACGATCTTTCCTATGATCAGACTCAATCTCTCTCTCTTCCTCTTTTCATTATTTAGACTGGTACCAAACATTTCCTATTCTTCAGGGCACATGGAGTTCATTGTTGCCATGTTAGCTGTGTGGGTCAAGAAAATGTGAACAAATGTGCTGGGCGTTTTTCCCCATGGACATTTTAAGTGCCAGAGTACAATGCACTACACTTTCTGCCTGGAAAACATCTCTGTTTACCTGGGTCCTGGAGTCAGGGAACAGAACAGCCCCTCAATCACCTCCCCACCCCCCAGCAGACACCCCCACACCCAAAAGACATGTAGCTTGAATGAGAAATTGAAACCTGAGATTTTACTTTTATTTTCACTTTTAGCTACAATATTACCTAACTTATTATATAAACATGTAGCTAAAGAAGGGAAATTATTTTCTTCTTGCAAATTTAGCATTTTGGAATTGGGGGAAATTTTATACCATAGATCAATTCTATCTTAACTTGATAGTTCACATTTATCTATGTATCTAAACATAGATAACCATACCATATATGCTGTTATAATTTTATGATATAACATTTCATCTCTTCAAACACTTCAGCCTAACTCATTCTTCCTTGAAGATCTTCACCAGGTCAATTTCCTTTGGGGGTTTACCTTTTATCACAGTATCTTGCCTGCATTTTCTGAACTTACAAGTAGATTTGTTTCCTTTTTATGTGTTTATTGTTTTTCTCACCCTCTAGCCTGCAGCTCCGTGTCCTTGTCTGTATTCTTCACAATTGTGTAACCTGTCCAAGGCAATGTAAGTTCAGAGTAGACACTAGCACATATTTGATGATTAAACAAATGACAGAATGCTTGTAATAAATGTACATGGGATCGATGCAACTCTAATAATGCAATATTTTAATGTAATGTTATTAATAATATCATTTTCTCCTAATATATTTGTATTTTTTAAGCCCATGGTAGTAAGTACTGAAATAGAGGATATTCAGAGGTGTTGTTTTTTTACTAAAAAGGAGTTGGTTATGATGATGATGATGATTGTTATTTTAGTTTATGCTTGCACTGTCAATTTCCAGTTGGGAGATGTGGTCATATATTTCTTTATTTTAAAATATAAATCAAGTATATATTGACATTATGTAGATGTTAGCTAAGGAGTTTGTCTGTGACAGTGCTTGGCAAACTAGGTAATTTTCAATTCATACTGACATGATAGGCCAACCTGTGATAGAGTGACCCCAGACTGATGCATGCATGATCCAAGGATAACAAATGTCTGTTTAATAGAAATAAGTTTTATTGCAAAATCCTTATGACCATGTAATATGTAAATATATGTTTTGAAAAGTTTATCAATTGTAATGGTTTTAGAACAAACAAGATAAAAATTTTAAAGAAAAAATCTCTTTTAAATAATTACTTTGTGAAAAGTAAAAACTTTCAGAGTGTTTTATGGATTTGGTTCTTCTGGGGCCAGTGCTGGCCCCAATCTTCAGAATTTACAATGTGAATTACTATTTTTTGTTAAGGACCATAAAAGCATTTAGTCACATGTAGTTGGATTGTAATTAATGTTGTCACTATAAATATTCATGCAACAGCAATTTCAGAGAAATTAGAATTGCAGTGATTCTGTATTATTGAAATAGTGACATAAAGCTAGTTTGTGGTTGAAGAATAATTTCAGAAGTAACTAGAACATTAAATTTGGGGTTTAAATTCATAGGAAAAATAAGCCTTCCTTTTATAATGGGCATAATAATAATTGTCAAGGATTTATGGATTAAATTCAGAAATTATGTTAAGAAATCTTTAATCCAGGAATTCACAAATAATACTGTACATACACCCACACACCCCACACACATACATTTTGCTTTATTTAAGCATAAAATACTTTACTGGTGAATATAGGTACATTACATAATTAACAAAATTCTTTCATCGGTATATTTTATTAAGCAAATAATATCAATGAAATTACCTCCAAATTTAAGACAAATTGACAGTAAATGTGTGTTATGTTACCACAAATCTAATTACATTTTATTTGTACTGAAGAAACAAACCTCTTAGTGGCTGTGAATTTTTCACATTTGTACTAGGATACTTTATCTCTTTTTTAAAAAAAATATTTATTTGAGATGGCATTGGTTGACATCACAGTATATGATTCAGAGGAATATGTTCACACCTCCTCATATGTACATCACATCACCCCACCACCCTAGAGCCCCACATCCCTTTATGGTAGACGATTGGGCTCCCTTCCCACTTTGTCTCCCTCCACTCCCCCCAGTGACTTGAATTCTGCAGTCTAAACTCTTTTCATCTCATTCCTTCAGTTCATTTGTTTTGTATGCCTGTATTCTACATACAAGTGAAATCATCTAGCATTATTCTTTCTCCCTCTGGCTTATTTCACTTAGCATAATCCTCTTCAATTGCATCTATGTTGTTGCAAATGGCAGGAGTCTGTTTTTTGTGATTTTTTTAGCTGACTAGTATTCCATTGTGTGTATGTACCACATCTTCTCAATCCACTCATCTGTTGTTGGGCCCTTAGGTTGTTTTCAAACTTGGCAATTGTAAATAGTGCAATGAATGTAGGAGTACATCCATCCCTTCGAATTAGTGTTTTTGCATTCTTTGGATAAATGCCAAGAAGTGGGATTACTGGATCATATGGTAGATCTATTTTTAATACTTTGAGAAACCTCCATACTCTTTTCCACAGGGACTGGTCCAGTCTGCATACCAACCAGCAATGGAGGAGAGTTTCTTTTTCTCCACACTCTCACCAACACTTGTTTCCATTACAGAAATTTTGGTGGTCAAAAAAACAACCTCTAGTCCGAATTTTCGGGAATATCTTGAAACCACAGTAGAACCATGAGGATTGCTGTGTCCACTAGCCTCAGGAAACTGCAAAATCAGGACGCTTTCTTTATGCCTGGGGCTCTAGCATCTCGCTGCAACTGGCCTGTCCACACCAGCAACCTAATTGGGTGTCTCGCACTCTCCCTCTCTCTTTGCACAACATCCTTTCAAATAAAAAAGGACTCTAAATCACACCTTGAGCTCCACAGGGGTATGTAGAATAGATCATTTTTAGATTTTGAACCTGCACAGCTGAAGAAGGTTGGAGTAGATGTTGAGAGAGACTGCACAACTCTTTGAACATCAGACAAACTTAGACTTACACTCCAGAGACATTTTATGCCTTATTTTTTTTCAATTTAAATTATATCGCATTCATTATTTACATCATTAAATATGTCATAAAAGGCACATTTTGGGATGGCATTATTTACTTTATTGAAATATTTTAATCATTTTAACAAATCCAGTTTTATAATTATTAGACCCATGTGCTACCTAAGACATATAAAGCACACACTGTGTATTTATTGAATAAATTAATATCATTTGAGGACCATGCTCTCTAAGTTTATCATTTCTGTCCATGGGGAGAGGGGAAATCCTGGAAAGCTGTTTTGGGGAAGCCTTATCGGCAATCTTGGAGAAAGCATAACTTCTGTTCACTTTCCTTTGGAGAGGAGACAGTATAAAGCCACATCCAAAGGCAAGGCAGAAGGAAATAGAGGATGGCTGGGCCTAGCTATGATTCTGTTAGTGGGGTAGTAATTTTGGAGAACACCCTTCACCACAGTAAGAGAAGAATTAAAGACTATTCTTCTATTTGCCTATAAGTTTTTTTTACATTTAAACTGTTCATTGGTTAATATTACTTTTGAAGCTGCTAATTGTCTATAATCTATGCTATTATTTTGTAATTTAACTGAAACAACATATTTTCTCCAGAAGGCATGAACAAACAGTTAGTAGAGACATGATGCATTGGAAATATTTTCATTAGAGCAGCTATACAGCATAATTAAGCAGAATCGTTTTCAGACATCATGATGTGTAGTTTCTAGCCAGTGCCCAGCTCTGTTGAGACAACTGAAATAAGACTCATTCAGTAAACGCCCAGATAGTCTACTTAAAAACTACAGTAGAAATTTTCTTTCCTATAAGGCGTCTACTAAAATAACACTGAGTGGTATTTTATTTCACTGACCTTATGTCACCAACTGCTGGGAGTGTACCCTACCTAGTGATTTTCTAGTTCTTCATAAGATACAGTCAATGCTCCTTCCCCCTTGTTTTCACAGGCTATATCTCCCATGATTAGGTAGCTCGTAAGTCCTGTTTAGTACATCACTAACTGCATTATTGCTCAACAAATTACTCTTATTTCTATGCCTCTGAAATACACAGAAAATAAGACAAGGTAGGTCAGCCTGACAAATGTTGACTTTGACTAGAGAGAATTTATGTCTGCTGCATTGGCTGAGATTAATTAGACTTAATCACACTTACCATCATCATTAATTTCCTCCCTAAATTTCTAAATGGTAACAAATCAGTTAAAATGTGTGCCTACTCTAGAGTAAGCAACTCAACCCTAGGGTTTTCGTACAACAAAATGGATAGACTGAAATTCCAATTATTTATTTTTTATGAATAAAGAGCAAATCGTAAAGAGATAAAAAAATGTATGAAATTCACACAAGTAGGTAAATACAGAGACTCATCTTAGCAGATTATCATTTGATTTGGATAATTGAATATAATTGCTTGACTTAACAACTAAATTAGTTGACCAAATAATTTAATGGATTAGTTTGTAGCCAGTCTGCCATAGATTACAGTTTTTTTGGAAAATTAGGGTAGTATTTGTTTAAATCTTTTTTTAGTGATTGATTTAACCAAAAATAGATTCTTTTTCCTAGGAGGACAAAGAAGATCTTCATTATTCTCATTACCTGTAGCTTCAAGGAGATGCTAATTTGAGGGGAAAAATAGATAAAATAAAAAACATGGGAGTGCTTACTGTGTGCCATGTACCAGGCTAAATCTTTACTCTTTCAATAAATATTTTCTGATAGTCTGATGGCACTGAATACACATCAGTGAATCTCTTGAGTTTACATTCCAGTCAGTGGAGACAGACAGGTATGATAAATAAGTAAATTATATAGCATGTTCCAAAATGATAAATACTATGAAAAAAATAGAGCTGAGTCAGGGGAACAGGAGTGCTGGAATGAGACTCAAAATTTTAGGTAGCATTGAACTTACAGGTAAATGAGGACAATTACTGATTTTTACAATTTGCTTGCCAGCCCTTGTTCAGCATCACTGGCCCATCTTGAGGGTTTGCTATCAGGATGAGTTAAACCTGTCCATCTGGACCATAGTTATGGTTTCAGCTCTGATTTGAGCCACTCCTCACAAAGCCATCTAAGACCTGGCTCCACCAGAGTCTGTGCAGAGAAATTCTCTTCCAGTTACTTTACTTTTCACAGCTTGTAGCTAAATGGCCAAACTTATCTGAGTCTCTTAACTTCTCTTGAATTCTTTCTTTTCTTTCCCAAATCTGTTTTTAAAATGATGGGTGAATAAAATAAAATAAAATAAAGGTGCGTTAGAATGACAATTATCAAAAAGCCAAGAAATAACAAATATGGTGGGAAAGTAAAGCGAACCTTTGTGCTTTATTGGTGGGAATGTAAACTATTGAAGCCACTAAAGAAAACAATTTGGAATTTTCTCAAAATATTTAAAATGAAAATGACATATGACCCCGCAATTTCACCTCTGGGTATTTGAAGAAAACGAAAACACCACTTGAAAAGATACCTGCACCCACATGGTCATTGCAGCATTATTTACAATATCTAAAATATGGAAAAAATCTAAATGTCCATCAATAGATGAATGGATAAAGAAAATGTTATATATTTATATATATTTCAGCTATTAAAATATATATTCATTTATTAAAAAAATAATCTTGTCATTTGCGACAACATGGATGGATCTTGAGGACATTATGCTAAGTGAAATTAAGTCAGAAAAAAACAAATACTATATTATCTCACTTATCTGTGGAATCTAAAAGAAAAAAAATACAAAATTCCAACAATAATGGAACTCGTAGATGCAGAGAACAAGTTGGTATTTGTGAGCTGCAAGGGGTGGGAGGTGTGCAAAATGGGTGAAGGGATTTAAAAAGCACAAACTTTCAGTAACAGAAAAAATCTTTGGAATGCAATAAACAGCATGGTGGCTAAAGTTAATACCATATTGCCATATTTTAAATTGCTAAGAGAGTAGATCTTAAAAGTTCTCACAAGAAAAAGATTTTTTGTAACTTTATGTATGAATATGAAAGTTAATTGTGATAATTATTTTACAAGACATAGACCTATTGAATCACTGTGTTTTACACCGGAAGTTAGTATATGTTGGCTTTCATGGCGGCAGTGTTGGGAGCCGCATGGGATAAAGGAAAGAATACTCAAAATCCAAGTGAGAGAGAGGACTAAAGGAGTTTATACCTAAAAAAGTACAGCCTCATCAATGGGCAGTATCACATTTATTTAGAACCAGGTTCAGAGAAGATGGGCAAGTATGCGGAGGAATGTGTATTTGTGGGGGTGAGTTATGGAGGGTACATTGTCTTCTGGTGCAATCTAGGGTGGAGTGACCATTATTGCTTGGGGGCCTCTGTAGTTTCCGCTAATCAAAGCATACTATCTCTAGTCCCTATTCTTATCTGACTTTCTGCTAATCTTTACAAATAAGGTATTCTAGCTGATTTTGCTAATCTGGCCATAATATCTGCCTGCTGTTTTCTGCAGCTACTGGTTTCCCAGTATGTTCTCATACCAGGACTTTTGCTCTGGTGAGAGGCCCCCTGTCTTACTCTACATTTTAGCTTGACTAGCAGGAACCCTGGGCACCAAGACAAGAGCCCCAGTAACAAAGAGGGCTAGGGATACCACAAGTATAATGGTATATATCGATTATATCTCAATTAAAAAATAAAATGAATGATAAGGATTAAATAATACTTGTATTACAAATATGTGTCATAGAGCATGATGGCTACTTTAAATGATATTTACACATGTAAAAATCCAAGGAAACAAGTATAATTATTCCCACTTAAGTAAGACTCAGTAAGAGATTGATTTGGAGCTCAATCCCAGATCAGATTCAGTTTTTTTATTTAGAAATTAAAACAAATTTATGGTGAAAAAAAATGTATTCAGAATTAGCCAGATGGATTCAGTTTAACTATCCCAGTTTTGTTGGCAACATCCCAAGTATTAGAGTCGGAAGTCAGTCAGACATGTGCCTTCTCTCTATTCGATCTGATCAGGCCTTTGACCTTGGCCACATTAGTGACATAGAGCCTGTGATCTGGCGCTTGTTGGTCTAGCCATGAACACAGGTGTGTTGTTGTCTTCTGTCTTCTTCATGGTTGACTCTGTGATCAGGGGGACCCTGATGATGGCTGGCGAGTCTTGGATGGTGAAATGCAGATCTTTGAGTGCCTGTAGGAAGCCTTTCAACCCTGCTTTCTTGTCCTTCAAGGCTTTTGCTTTGACTTAAGCTTTCAGGCCATCTTTGCTTCCAATATTATCTTCATGAAAGTAGATTTTCTAACAAGTTGTTTTTACAAGATTTCTTTTTCCAATCTTACCACCCATTCTATTTGCCTCTGCCATCTTTAGAAAAAATACAGAAATCAAATATTTATAGGATCTGTATTATCTGTAACATTTAATTTCAGATTTATTTCAAATCAAACTAGATTTAATTTTCATATTAAAAACCCCTCAATTTAGTAGTGCTATTTTAGAAAAAATTGGAAAGTTTATCATACTGGCATTTTTAACAATCCTTCACAGTCCTATAATGTTGGTTTTGTTATTTTCATCCTACAGTGGAGGAAAATGAGATTATATCTGGTGCCGAGGGTGACATGTCCAGAAATGATGATACTTGGATGATGAAAATGGGTAATAGTTTAGTTAATTTCTTTTAACGAAACTATTAACAAAAACATCTCCTCAAATCAAATATGAAGAATGTTACTACTTTAAAATAAAGTGGGAAAACCATTTATGACTGTTTTAATTAAAATTTTAGTAAAAGAATACATTCTATTTTCAAGTTAAATAGAATTTTAAAAAGTTAAAAATCTTATAACCACATGTGTTTATGTAACACATCCTTAATATTCCATGGTTTTTCCTTTACACTTAAATATTACTTGTGGCAAGCGTGTGTGTGCGCGCGCACACACACACACACACACACACACTCTACACACAATTTAAAAAACCAGTTTTTAATTTAAAATAAACTCAAAATGTAAAATGTGACCTTATATAATGAGAAATGAAATAGTTAAAAAACTCATTTAGTATTTTTTAAATGTAGTTTGAAAGTGAATGTTGCTTTAAGAAAGGTACTCATATTGTTACAAAAATAGAACTTGTGCCTGTGATGTTGCAGTTGCCATGGTTACTACAAATTTGTTACTTAATAGCAGAGCAAATAGATTCATAAACATGCTAATTATATCTGGATACATTTTTTCAAACTGTTTTATATGAATATGCATATAGTTTGCATAAAAATGAATGTCCCCATCCAATAATTTGGAAAGTTTGGGAAGGTTTGGTTTTCTGTGTTCTCTGTGATATAATGTGTGACCATCTTGACACAGGAGAAAAGAAAATTTTCAGGCAAATGATTCTTTGATTCCCACAGAAGGTAACTGCTGTGTTTAATGTAAATAATGTAACAATTTCTAAATGTTAAGTTCTTTACTGTCCAGTCAGTGCTTAGAGAGATTAAAGTTTTGTATTTATTATAAAAAGCTCTTTTTCTTTTATTGTCATTCAACTTAAAGAAATATTAAGAAGCAGGTATGACAAAGGAAAGAATATGGCCCTGAGTTTTTGACATGAAATCAGCGCACTGTGAAATATACACATGAAGATGAACACATGATTTTACAACTGAATATTTTCCTGTCTATAGTTTTATCTATTTGGTAATGTTGAGTGCACACTGAACATTGCAAAATGCAAGGGCTGTGCTCTGTCTTTCTCTCACAAGAAAAGCCACAAATATAATGAGAAGGGAGGAAAAGTCCTTGCAGTTATACAACCAGAAGAAGGGGGAAAGTTGGCCCAGATTACCCATTGAGCCCAACACATGATATAACTCAAAATAGACACAGGAAAGAGGCTGTGACCCTTCCTGAGAAAGAGGATTTGCTTGGGAGATTTGTGACTTCAGTAGGGCCTTGAATAGCTCTCTGATGAAAGAGTGGGAATATATGTGTCTCCAGAGAGTTTACACCAGGAGGGGCTTTGCCCTAATTTTGTGATTGGAGATGTTCCCACTCTTACTTTTCCATTTAAAACAATGTTCCACTTTCTCTTTTATTGACTCCCTATTCTCTCCTTTGATGAGGTTCTGGGTAAAAATACTAGGGAGGTGCTTAGAAACAAAGTGATATTTAGCAAGATGTATGATAATAGCAGTCTCATAACTGTTTATGCTATGTTGTTCACTTTCACAATCAAAGCACATGGTAGTTGGTTGCTGTATTTCAGATGTTTGAGCATGTCAGGGATATTGACTGAAAAATCTGTTCTGCAGCTCACTGTCACCTAGTGATTGATATCAGCTGTAACAAGATAAAATGTTATGGCATCATAATTCTGTTTGATGCAAGGTAATCTTTGATTTTTTACTATCAACAGAAGATTATAATATATACTTAGTGTGATAAATAATACCTTTCACTGGTGTCAGAGAAGAAGCAAGTTAAATTGTTAATGGTTCCAGTAGCTAGCATTTTATTTACATTTTTTTTAAGATTAAATACCTTATAAACAGAGAGACTCAACTCCTAAAATGTATTATTGTTGAATTACTACAACTTCTATTTGTTAATCATTAATTGTTTTCTCTCTTGCATTGAACTAAAGGGTGCATTTAAAAAACTGCTAAATACATAGCCTTGGGGTAAATTTCCTTTGGAGGGCACTATGGCACTGAGACGCCAATTAGAGGCATTAATTTGCCAAAAGGTTATGTAAATAAGAAAATCAGGGGTTGAAAATGTATTATGAAAATACTCCAAATCGTTATGAGAAACTATTTCCCTTTCGTTTAAAATAGAGTTCATATTCCTTCCTTAGCACATAGCAAATACTTGATAGATGTTTGCTCTCATTATTATTATCTTTATCATTATTAATTGTAGTCTTAGCATATGCTGGGATCTTATGATTTGCCTCAAATGCCCCTGTCTGCCTAGTAAAAATTTTCTCATCATTCAAGATAAAACTCAAATGCTCCTTCCTTTGAGAGGTAGTTTCAGTGTGTCCTTTCCCCCTCAGAAAATAGCTTTTCCTTTCTATTCCCTTAGTAGTTGGCCATGTTTTCTTTATTAGTGTTTTTCATTTCCTGAAGATGACTTACAGCTTATATGACTCCGCTATTAGCATGTGTGCTCCTGAGACCAGGAGGTAGATCTTGACTAACTGCCCTTCATATTTATATTTACTGGGTGCTCTTAATTTTTTTTTTTTGAGGCACTGAAAACATGAGTGAGAATGCCACGTGATACAGAGAGTAAAGAGGCTGGAAAATGAAATGGGAAAATATTAATTGCAGAAGAATATGATCAAACAAAAGAAAAACACAAAATCTACTTCTGGAATTAATTATTTTCCCCCCAAACTTACAGCTTTATGGGCATATAGCTGATTTTCATGTATTGCACTGGCTTGAGAATTTTCTAAACACCTCACTTTTCCTTTTATCTGGACATTGGAAATAGAACATTTGTAAAAACCTTTCCATTGAGTCCTCTGATCTGATCCTTACAATATCCTGTGAAATAGTTAGGACAGGTGTCATCACTTTTTTATACAGCAAGAAACTGCAGCTCAGAGAGGTTAATGGTCTGTTCAGGGTCACACAGCTAATAGATAGATTCAACTCTGGATATCTAACTCCAGATAAAGAGGATTTTCATTGATGCCCTAATTTGTAGCTTTCTAGGAGCTAATTACAAAGGTTTTGTCAAATTGAGAAATATTTACAATCAAAACATTTTATTAACAGTTGGTCAGCTATAAAATCAGTAGATATAATATGTCTATAGTTGACTCATGTTTGGGATAATGCACAATATATTTTTGCATGCACAAAGATTTTTTAGTTCTTGCTACCTAAAATGATATCAGAATATTAGGAAACAGGAATCCTGGAAAACTTGGTGCAGCATTTTCAGTTAAATATACCTATATTTCTACAGATTGCTCAAGTTAAGATTTATTACCATGGCTAGGGAGTTTTAGAAATAATTTTGCTCTGAAATTGTGAAAATTTTAAAAGGTATTATAAGTTCATCTTTGTGTTAGGTTTGTACATACAAGTCAGGACTACTCACCAGATCATATTGTATTTATTCAGCTTGTAAAGGAAACTGTCTCCAAAAATAACAGCTTCTTTTAGACATTTTAAGATTATTGTTCTCAGATAGATAACAGATGTCATCTCCCTTTAGCAGGTGAGAATCTGGGCTTTCTAGTCAGTTAGGAGCAGTATTCTGAAACCAGTGCTTCAGTTAATTTGGATCTACAGCTTTCTGCCACGGTAACTTAGAAGCCTAATAGCTGAGATGACTTAAAAGATTGTCCAAAGAAATCACTGCACAAGAAGAAATTTTAGTCTGGAGAGGTTAAGCTGTTCATCCAATTTCACATGGTTACTCTATGATGCAACCAAGACTTGAGACAAGGTTACCTTCTTCCTTTGCAATATTCTTTTCTCTGCAATATGCTGACTCCTTCTTGGTGCATGTATCAGTTAATCTGTTGCTGTGTAACAAATCACCCCAAATCTAGTGATTCAGGGAAGCTGTGGCCACTGCTTTGGGACTATACTAATGATTCTGTCCAGTGATAAATTTGCAGGCCACTGAGAAACAACTTCTCTAGCAATAGGTATAAAGACAACTTTTCCAACTATCTGTCTGATTAGCAAGTTACCAAATGATGCATGTATAGGGCAATATGTAAGTAAAATGTCCCATTGTTTGTTTCAGTTTTTATTTCAACAAGGAAATGATGCAGCATCAATTAACTAGAGCTAGGAAGTATATTTATATAAAGTATATTTATTCAAACAAAAACCCCAAATCCTACTAATGTGAAGTTTATTAGAGGAAAACCAATTTTAGAGAAAAAGACCATGGATTTTCCCACAGTGGCTACACCATTTTAATTCCTCCTGGCAAAGTAGATATTTAGGATTAAATAAGTCAAAAGTATTTAATTTATATTTCATTGCTTTCACAAATGAAAGTAAAGATATAGACTGGAACTTAATGAAGCCAGATATTTATGCAAAGATTTTGGACTTCTTTGCATCTTGTTTCTGAAGAAGCATCTTCAGAAGTAGGATCTGAAAAAAAAAAAAAAACATGAAGTGATGACAAGAATATGGAATTGTTTGAAACCAGAATATGGCCAACTCTATATACCCAAGTTCAATCGTTATTCTGAAAAAGGGAATTCAAAGCATGCTGTAGCAGAAGTAGAAGGTGTAAAAGAAGTTATGGGTGATGAATCAGAAGAAAAGAAGCTAACTCATTTTGGTATAGCTTGATTTTCTTTGGACACACCAGTTGTAATTTCTAATAATATGTATCGAATGTTTATTATTAACCATCTGAAGGATTCTGTTGAGAATTAATGCAATATACTTCTCCCACCCTAGGGAAAGAAAAAACAAACCAAAACAAACAACTACTAAAACCAAAAACCTTACTAACTTAAAAAAAATCATTTTATTTGCTCATGATTTTCTTGATCAAAAATTTCAGCTGGGTTATCAACTTTTCTGTGAGTCTTATTTGAAGTCACTCAGAGGAATGCAGTAATACGGGAGCATAGCAGACTAAATGATGAATGATGGCCTCACTCATGTTTGACTTTATTGGGCACCCCCTTATTTGTCTTTGTAGCCTTTATTTGCAAAGAAGGCTAGTTCAGTCTCTTTTACATGGTATTATTTGGTTCCCAAGGGCAAGAGGGGTGACAATAAATGCTGGAAAGTCTTTTGAGGCACAGGAACTCCCGTAACATAATCCCCATCACATTTTATTGGTCAAGATGAGTCATAAGAATGAATTAAATATAAGGAGGTAAAGAAATTGACCTTACCTTTGCAGTGGCACAATACAAAGAGAGGTGCACAGAGAGGAGAGAGATTTACACTGCTCCCCCCACTTTTTTGCAGTCTTTGTTGATGGATGTGCCAAAACTTCTCACCATTCTGTTAAATATATATTTTACACAAAATAGTACTTTATTGTGAAGAAAATGTAATTTGTGTTTTGCTGCAGATAACTACTGTGGTTACATACCATAGAAACAACCCTCTTCTGACTCAAAATAATGGCCATATTGATGTTAAAGTTTTTTTTCCTACAAGTCAGTGGGATAGACTGACATTTTAATAACTATAGATAGAAAGAGAAAGAGAGAGAGAGAGAGAGAGAGAGAGAGAGATTTCTTATTTCAGGAAGAGGGTGAGGGCAGAATTGGTTCTCTAGTGATTGTCTGTGTTTTGGTTTCTGTTAAATGATGATCTATAATTGATTTGTGTGCCAACCAGAACTGCTTCAGACTGTTTTCAGCTATTTTGTTCTCAATTCAATATGTAGCATTATTCATAAAGAGCATTGCTGGCCCTTTCCTGGATAATCAGTCATAAACTAAAGAGAAAAATGCTGTTTTTATTGGAATATTGAAAATAGAGAAAGTGGCTAAATAACAAAGGGGCAGAGTGGGAGAGAGAATAATCTTAGTGGAGCTAAGGACTGACTTTCTAAATATTCCCTTGCTATTTAACTCAACATGGTTAGGGATCCCAGAGCAGGAAGCAGTGTAGATGGTTAGGGGCAAGCATTCAAGGTTAATGTGTTTAATTAAGTGCTAAATAGACAAACATGTTATTTACTCTTTACAACAATTCTATTAAGTAGTACCACTATAACCATTTTATAAATTAGAAAACTGAGGTTTAAGAAGATTAGCAATTTCTCCCAATTTATTTCTAGCAGAAAATAACAGACGTAGGATAAGAAAATAGGAAACCTTGATCCCAAATCCTTATTCTTTTCTTCTGTTAGACACAATCTTTTGATTTGGAAGTAGTAACATTATCCCTGAATTTCTGCAGTGTCATAAATGAAAGGTCATAAATAGGCACAATAAACTGTGGTTAAGTAAATACAAAGTAGGACACAATATAACTGGTAATTGTTCTACTGGAAATATTTATCAATAAGTATTGCCTAAAGAAACCATGAAAATACTTTGCCTTTTACACCTTTTAGTGTGACTGCAATCTGGCTGATGTGTTACACTGTGTTAGAGTAATTTTGGGGAGGAATGTGGGTTGGTAATGAACGTTAATGGACTGTAATTTTGTTATAGTAAATCTTTAATCTGGTCTTAAAAATATTAATTTAGGTTCCATGGTGAATGAGTGAACTAACTCAATAAGAATCAAGTCCAAGATATATATTTTTCACTATCTCTGTACTGCGATTTTGTCTTACAACCAATAAGAAAACATTTTGTCGTATTTTAATTGTTTGTTGGTCTTTGGTTTAAAATAATAAAGATGGAAAGCTTGTGCAGGTGGTATTACTATTTGCTCTTTTTTAAATGATGAAGTAACCAAACCATAAAATTTAAGTTGTTTACCCGTGCCACAGTGTATAGAAAATGTAGAACTAGGATTTGAACTGAGGAAATCTGATCAATAAGATAGTCTGAGCTAAGTCTGACTTGAAGTATAAAATGAAGAAGTATAGAAATTTGGAGAATGAAAATCTCACTATGAATGAAAAATTTCCATACCCTTTTTGTTATCCTTTTTACCTTTTCAAGCTCTTTCACTCAGTGACCACACCTTTCTTCTTCACCACTTCTTCCTTTGATTCTCATTGTCTACTCACCCCCGGACCCCACCATTCAGCTTACGCTTCAACTAGTCACTAATCAAATCCTATACTTCCTTCACCTATTATAGTTCTTACTAGCAAGTAAACAATAGATGAATAAATTTCTGTACTTTCTCCAATACAAAGTGAGCCCCACAACTGGGACATACACTATCACCCACCTGGATTGGATTCTTAATATATAAAAGTATATATTAATATATATACTTATATATATATTAATAGATATAATAAATAAGTATATATATATATAATATATATAAGTCTTCTTTTATTTTTTCAAGTCTCTCTCTCACTGTTCATACCAGCTCTTTCAAATACCCTCCACCTGCTGCAAGACTTCTCATTTTTTTATTTCAAATTTAAACTTTTTATACTTATCTTGATATAATTCACCTAAAATTTTAAAACATCATTGTAAAAACAATGCCAAGAAATATAATACTCATTTATTTTAATGGGATCAGAAATAAAATTTAGAGACAATGTAATATAGCTAACTGCAGAGGAGCCAGGCTTAGAACAGCTGTTTCACGATTGCCAAAAATGATGACCATTTCCCACAATTTCAAAAACAAAACAAAACAGTGTGCACATAAATATTCACGCATAAACACAAATATACATAAACACATGTGTATTTGACATTTTGTTATCTTTGTAATGAATAGTTAATACATTCACAGAATTTGAAATAAATATCATGACCCCTTCCTCCATTAGCCCATTTCTTCCTACCTACATTCCACTGTTTCTTTATGCAAATACATATGAATAAAAACAAATATTCTGTCCCTCATTTCCTTATTCAAAGGAAAACATATATGTAAACATATGTATATATGTTTGTGTATATGTGTGTTCTGCACTTTCACTTTTTCCCTTAAAATATGTGTTAAGTTCGTTCCATGTCTGTATACAAAGACTGTCATCCTTTTTGTTTGTTTGCTTTTTCAGTAGTTGTGTAACATGTTGTTGTGTATATGTGCCATAGTTTATGTTAAACAGTTTTCTATTGAAGGACTCTTGGCCTGTACCCAACTTTTTGCTATTACAAGCAATGCTGCAATGATATCCTAGTGTATTTGCCAATTTGTTCATATGAAAGGGTATCTGAGTCAGTTCTCAGAGCAGGTTAAAGAGTACAGTATTAGTGATTTTGGTGGGTATTGCCAAATGACCTGGCAGATACATACCACTTTATATTCCTGCCAGTTTATTGAGAGTGCCTTATTCCTCCATAGCTTTGACAACAGAATATATTATTGTACTTTTGCATTTTTGTCAGTATGATAGAGAAGACATGAAAGAAACTTTCCTGTCTTTAAGAATTGCTTGTATTACTATTATAAGAACTGTTTAGTGACATCCTTTACCTAATTTTTTGTTGTATTGTTGTTCCTTTTCCCCATACCTCAAAATTATTTGTGAAGGGGATTAGTTCTTTGTTCTGCTATCATTTGATATATCCCCCCCGTACCCTTTATTTTTTTCATTTATTTCTGGTGTTTTGTTTTATAATGTAACATAATATTAATCTTTTTCTTGTCATCTGGATTTTGAGCTAGAATTAGAACTTACTCCTCCAAACTTATAAAGAAATTTGCCCATGTTTTCAAATTTGCCCATGTTTTCTTCTAACACTTTCATGATTTTAATTTTGCATCTTTGATTCATTAGAGTTTACCTGGTAAGAGTCAAACTTTGTCTTTTGATGCTTATCCATTTGTCATAGTACTAGTTATTAAAAACATCATCTTATTTAACTGGATTTGATATAATATGATATATATGATATAAAATATAGTAAGTTGACATTTCTATTTTCATCTTTTTTTTTTTTTGTACTTTCGTTGTTATACCATTCATCTGTCTGTTTATTCATGTGCCAATACTTAACTGTTTTAGTAATTGTTAAAGCTGTGCTATCCATTAGGGTAGCTGCTAATCACATGTGACTGTTGCACATTTTTTTTAAACTTTTTTTTTAAAGTTTTATTTATTTATGCATACAAGCTGGGGGTGCAGGTCAGAGGTGTGGGGTGGTGAGAAAATTCACCAAAGATAGAACAGGGAGCAGAACAGGCAGATGGACCAAAATACACTGCTGAGGGGATCAGTGGGCGAGGCAGGAGAGATCTGCTATAGCATGTGGGAAACTCCCTGGCTGGGCATTGAACTCGCACCACAGCTGCAGACAGCTCCACAGCGCTGTGCTTAACCAGTTGCACCACCAGGGAAGCCCATGTTGTACATTTTAATTATGGCTATTATAAAATGAGATGGGCTATAATTAAAAAAAATGCATGCTGGTTTTAAAAATTAGTTTAGACAAAGATTTTTTTTTTTTAATTTGAACAGGCCATTCATTCATTCATTCATTTTTATTGGTTAACCTTTTTTATTTTTTTACATTGTTCTTTTTTTTGTACAGTATTTGATTTCTCCCTTCAGGGGTAGTCTCCATAAATCTTCCACCACCACATCACCCATGCAATGTCACCATAGTCCCTTGTGTTCTTCCTGTTTTGACCCCTCTTCCTCACCCTCCCCTGCTGTAGGCCTCAAATCTGTAGTTTGCCTGCAAGTTTTGCCTTTTTTTTTTTTTTTGGTTTCCCTATATCCCTCCTGTAAGTAAAACCATCTGATGTTTTTCTTTTTCCTTCTCCTTATTTTTTTTTAAAGGTTTTGAAGCTTTTTTTTTTTTTAAGATTTATTTATTTATACATACAAGCTGGGGTACAGGCCTGAGGCGTGGGGCG
>PVIJ01003632.1:115154-131223 GCA_004024925.1 Scalopus aquaticus
GTGTGGGATTCTCCCTGGCTGGGCGTCGAACTCGCGTCGCGAGCTGCCGACAGCTCTACAGCGCAGCGCTCAACCGCTGCACCACCAGGGAGGCCCAACATATTCAACTTTTATTGTATATCTGTTAGTACTGCTTTTGGCTATGTTTAAGTAGAGTTTCCTGTGGCAAAAAAAAAAAAAAAGATAGTTAAGTTGTGTCTTAGGGAGCATTAAGTGAATATAAGTTCATGTAAGAAATAGCATTTCTCCAATCCAATTACTGAATAGGCCCGAACCTGCTTAGTTTTCAATATCAGATGAGATTGGGAAGAAATCTGCATTTCTTAGGGGGAATTAGAAATTTTTCTGTCATGCTCTCACTTCCCTTCAAATCTTCTCTATGTTGATTCTGCTTTCTGGAATACCCTTCCATATATATTATATATTATAAAATTACATATTATGTATTATATATGTATGTATAGGTATGTGTCTGTTTAAATATTCGACAGTATCCTCCCTAATTCTGACTCTGATAACCTCCTATCCCCCTGTTTGTTCTCCTGGGCCCATTGTCCTAACTATAACTCAATAACATTTTTTTCTTTTCCCCAACTTAGTTTTAAGGTCTTTGAGGACAAAAACACTGCCTTAGTCATACCCTTGAACACAGTGCCTAGAACAGCACATGCAATACAGTATCTATTTGCTAATGTTTGTAGAATGAAGCAGTGATGAGAAGCTATGAGACTGAATGAGTTCACTACAAGAGGAAGTGCTCAGGGCAAAAGTGAACATTAGGGGTATCTGCAGTTAAATGGAGCTAGAGAGAGAGGGTAATGGAAATCATCTTAAACGAGAACTCCGAAGACAGCCAGGAACCTTAATGTTATAAATGAAAGTAAAATGTGGGGACCTCCCTGGTGACCTATTTGTTAAGTTTCAGCAATATCACTGCTAAGGCCTGAGTTCTATCCCAGGCCAGGGAGCTAACCCACATACGGCACAGCAAACCTCTCCTGTTTCGCCCACTGCTCCCCTCAGCAGTGTATTTCAGTCAATCTGCTTGTTCTGCTCCCCACACTTTCTCTGTTGAATCATCTCACCCCACCCCCCGCACCTCTGGTCTGCACCCCAGCTCTTCTATGCAAAAATAAAATAAATATATTTTTTTTAAATGAAAGTAAAATATGGTTGAAGAGGTGAGGAATGAGCAAAGGATGTTTCATTTGAATGGAAGCTAAGTGTTGAGAAGCTGTGCGAAGCAAAGAAGCAAGAAAAGGGAGAAGTGTGATAGGCTACTATACTTCTTTAATGAATATGAAAATTCCACTGCCTTCCCCACTGTTAAATTTATTACTGAATAAATACAATGCAGCATGATCTCACTAGCCTTTTTCCTCCAGAATAAAATGCAAGCAATTCCTGTGAAAATTTGAGAGAGAATATATTAATAGATTAAAAGAATTAATAGATTAATAGATTAAAAGAATTAGAAAGGTCAAGTGAAATAGTTTTTGCTTTCTAAATAAGGGAGACTTGTACATATTTGGAGGCATTCAAGAGAAGCAGCCCTTGGAGAAGGAGAGGTTGCAGAGCTAAGAAAAAGAGCAAATGAAAGCACTTTCAAGATTCCTCAGCAAGTGAGAAGGGAGAGTACTGTGAGCTTAAGTGAAGGACACAGCTTTTGAAATATGGAAGAACACCATATTCTTTAGGACTTCATTTATACTGGGTGTCTCATGAAGCAGTGGTGCTCAGCTAGTCTTTAACCATAGTCATTACATAAGCCCTTTATACATTCTATGACCACAGTTATTTTCCACTATTAGAAGCACAGAATAAATTTGGTAGTATTTGACTAGAATCAATTTTTATCTAGGGTTTTTGTGTTTATGACATGTACGTGTCTTTCAAAAACTAAGTTCTGTAAAAGTAACACTATACTCAATTTTATTGGATTCATTTTGGTACATGTAAAGCATATTGATTTTAAACTTGTTTAAATATTTGAATTTTTTCGTTCTCTACCAGAGATTAATAACTCTGAACAACTCTTGCTGATTGGATTAAATATCTCTGTAGTTTAGCCTTATTTCAAGAATACAGAGTGAGATAGCACATTTGTCTGACAAATATATATTTATGTCAGATAATATCAGTTTTGTTATCACCATCTGCACTCTGCTATATTTTAACAACAATACGAGTAAAAGATATACATATAAAATTGTGAATTTACTACAGATATCATCATTAATTTCCCCATAACTAGATATTTCTTATTAGTTTTGAAAACTTTAGTTATTAAGTTAAATAGCAACTATAGCTCCATTTTATGTCCTTAGAAGTATTATGTTTTACAGAGGATTGTTTTTAACAATGAAGAAAACAACGCCAAATTAAATATCTTTAAATGAGAAAATGAATGCCAAAAAAACCTGTTTTTTATATGAAAGGAAGTTTTATATAACATTGCTATTTATTGAATATTTTTGTCATGTGTAACCACTTATTTTAAGTTTCTTAATTGTCAAGTAACTCTACGCTAATATCTACTGAATGTTTTCTGTTAACAATATATGCTATGAAGTAATGTGATTATGTTTACAGTATTATTTAAACATTTATCTTTTTTCAAAATGAAAGATTAAGATTATCATAAAGAAGAATATGTTATCCCTTTCTTTTAGCTTTGAATTCACAAGGTCTAGATTAAAATTCAATTTCTACCACTAACAGTGTTTTTTTTTTATAATATGTATTTTTATTGTTATTTATGTCTTTTACATTTTGTATTCCCCTTGGGTAGCCCACCACCAGTTCACCCATGATCCATCTCCATGGTCCCTTGTGTTCTTTTCTATTCCATTTTGTGCCCTTATCCTCCCCTCCCCCCGACCCCCTTCCCCACCCGCTGAGTGTCTCTCTCGTATTTGGTTTCCCTATAGTCCTGTTATAAGTGAAACCATTCGATATTTTTCTTTTTCTTTCTGGCTTATTTAACTAACAGTGGTTTTTGACAAATTATTTGACTTCACTAAGTTTTCATCTCTTCATGTATGGAATGGGGTCACTACTCATTGCTTTGCAAGTTTGTGTGGGAATTGAATTCCAAAAATATTATATTCATCCCACACATATCTGGTGATGGCAGGTGATGTTCCAGATTCAAAGTATACTACGTTTGAAAAAGCAAAATCTACTCCTGTTCTATCCTATCACTTACATAGGGAAATCGTTATACAGTAAGATATATTATCTTGTATGTATATACATATATGATAGATACTAAGAAGAAAATGAAATAATTTAAAAGAACTAGGAAAGAGTTCTGGGAATGGAATAACTGTTTCTATAGGGTACTGTCTCAGAGTCTCAGATGATATTTGGACAGAGAACTTCAGAAATTAATGGAGTAACTCATCTGACCATCTTGTGGATGGAAAGGGTCAGGGCAGTACAATTTGGAGATAGAGAAAACAGTAAGTTAAAAGGTTACAATTGTGGAACACACATCAAAAAAGGCTAGTGAGGTGGAAGCAAAGTGATGGAAAGGAAGAGCAGGCGATATGGTCAGAGATCAAGGAGGATGGGTGGTGCCCATCTTGGAACCTTACAGGCCATTGAAAGGATATGGCCTTTTCTCTGAGTGACATGGGAATTATTGCAGGGACTTGAGTAGAAAGGAGACACAACTTGATTTAAGTTCTAACAGATTCATTTTGGCTGCTCTATTCTAGATTGGCAGTGGTGGAAGCAGGAAGACCACTCAAGAGGCTACTATAAAAACTGGCCCATAAGTGGTAAAGTGTTAAAATAAGTATTATAAAAAGTCAAGAGAAGTGATTGCATTCTTGATTTATTTAATAAGTAAGGCAGACAGGAGTTGATGACAGTTTATAGCATATTTGAGAGAGGAGATGAAGATGATCAAAATAATTTTTTTGCTTATGCATTGAAATAATGGCATTGTCACTTCATGATTAGTGGAAAATTTGAGAGTGGAAGGAAAATCAGATATTGATTTTGGGCACATTTTATTTGAAATATTTATCTGATGCCGTTCTGATACATTCAGTAGACTATTGGATATATGAGTCAAGAATTCAGGAAGAAGGTCCTGGCTACATTATTAAACTCTAAAGTTACCAGTATATGGATGGTCCTCAAATTCATAAGCTTGAATGATCAACTAAGGATAGGTGAGATTCAGGAAGAAAAGAATTCTAAAGGTTGAGCTATTAAGCATGCCAATATTTAGAGGTTGGACTATAGGAAGAAATTAGCAAAGGAGAGAAAAAAAATCGTTAGCTGATGGTAGGTGGAGAACCAAGAGAGAATTGTCTTATGGAAACTTAGTGAAGAAAGTTTTTCAGTAAGGGTGGAATGACTTATAATAAAAGTGTTGCAAAATAAAACTGTTTCTTATCTATTGTATTGGATGGGAATTTGGTAATATCTATAAAAATTTCAAGTGCATTTATTTTTCAACCCAGTGATCTCACTTCCAATAATGCACTGATAGTATGTACGAATAACTAATACTGAATTATGTATGAGTAATTATGTATAAATAATGAAAATTCAATGAAATTTTTTGTGTAATAGGAAAAGATTGGAAGCAACTTGATGTTCATCTATAGGAAGCTGGTTATGTAAATTCTGGTGCATCCGCATGATACACTCCTATGCAGTTCTAGTAAAGAACAAGGAAACCCTTTGTGTTACTAATACGAAAATGTTCCATGTTGTATTAAATAAAAATGTATATAGTGTATGCGACTTTATCTATATTAAAGGGAAGAAGTAGTAACATACATTCACATGTGTTATATATGCACAAAGAAGCATAAGAAAATAATGAAAGTGTTTACTATATAGTAGATATATATGGAATGAGATGGATAGGAACAGGGGTGCAAGTGTTTTATACATACAGTATATGTCTTAGGAGTGTAAGTCTGTACCTCTGTAGTTGTAACCAACAAAGCCCCAATAATCCTCTATCAGACCCCCCCTCTCGCCTTTGCTCCCACCTCCATCACATCCCCCTTCTGCTACCCTTAGTCATAGTCCAGTGTTCTCCTTTTCTCCTTTATTCACACCCCCTCATCCCCTGCCTCAGACATGAAGTCAGCTTTCAGGGTTTGTCTTTGTCTGACCTTTTGTTTGGTTTCTGTATCTTCAACAGATATTTATTAAGCACTTGCTTTACACTGGGCTCTTATCTAAGGATGAATGAGATGTGTTTTACTTCTGGCTTCATGTTACCTATAGTCTTTGAAGGCGAGAGATTCAGCAAATCATTACAAGGAATCAAAGTTTTGTCTACAAGTGGAAACAAAATTCTACCCTGAGAGATTAAGCTATAATAAAAAATGCTATAAGCTGTAAATAAAATGGGGTAAATTATTCTACTTTTATTCACATAAGTTATGTGGTCAAAGTATTTATAAATAATGATTATTGAAAATAATCTGTTGGATCATGGAATTAAATATCCTTTAGGTGTCTTATATTTCCAAGCGAGAAAACTTTTTTTCAATACTAAGTAATAAAAATATGGTTTAGCTTTTTCTTAATTTAATTCTGAACATTATTTATTAAAAATCATATATTTTTTATTGAGGTAACATTGGTTTACAGCATTGTATATTATTTAGGTTCATATCCTTCAAATTTATGTTACCACAACATACCACATCCATCACCAGAATACCTATATCCTATCCATAGTCCATTGGCTTCCCTCCTCTTTCTGTCCCCATGCCACACCTTCCTCCTTTGATGGCTTCAGTTCTGCAGTCAGATTTCCAGGGTTTATTTTAGTCAAGTTTTATCTGTTCCTTTGCTTTGCTTTTTTAATATCCCACATGAGTGAATTCGTCTGGTATTTGTCCTTCTTCTGCCTTAATTCCCTTAGCATCATCCCCTCTAGTACCATTCATGTTGTCACAAATGGCAAGAATTCATCTTTTTATATATCTAAGTAGTAGTCCATTGTGTATATATACCATATCTTCTGAATCCATTTACCCGTCCTTGTGTATTTAGGCTGTTGCTGTAACTTGGCTATTATAAATAGTGCTGCAATGAATATAGGAGTGCATATATCCCATTGAACTAGTGCTTTTGCATCCTTTGGGTAGCACCTAGGAGCAAAATTCCTGGATCATATGGTAAATATATTCTTAATATTCTGAGTACCACCCATACAGTTTTCCACAGAGACTGAACCAGTCTACATGCCCATACCCTGCATATGAGGGTGCCGTTTACTACACACCCTTGCCAACTCTTACTGTTTCTCTCCTTTTCGATATGGGGACATTCTCAGGATGTGAGATGGTAACTCATTGTGGTTTCGATTTGTATTTCCCTCATGATAAGTGACGATGAACATATTTTCATGTGCCTGTTGGCCATCTGGATGCCTTCTTTGGAGAAGTGTTGATTTAAGTTTTCTGCCCACTTTTTGATTGGGTTATTCATTTTCTTTTTGTTTAATTGTACGAACTCTTTATAGATCTAGGATATTATCCCCTTGTTGGATGTGTGGTGAAAAAATACTCTCCAATTTGGTAGGGTGCTTTTTTATTCATTTTAATAATAATTTCTTTTGCCGTACAGAAGCCTTTTAGTTTGATGTAGTACTATCTGTTTATTTTTGCTTTTGTTTCCCTTGCCGTTGGATTCAAGCCCCCAAAAGAACCTTGAAGCCAGTGTTGGAGAGTGTTCTGACTATGCTTTCTTGTATTTTTTTTAATAGTTTTCAGTCTTATATCCAAGTCTTTAATTATTTATAACTTTGTAACTTTTAAGATTGTTAAGTAATCTCAACCACAGTTTTAGAAAACTTGAAAGTAAAACTAAAACTTCTATAATTTTTTCTTTGGTGATCTCATAGTAGTTCCATGAAAGAATTATTAAATATTGTCTTTAATTTTTAAAGGGAAATGTAGAAGAAAGTGTGGGTAAATAGTAGGATTATAAATCCAGAATAGAATATAATCTTGACTTTACTGACAGTCTAGCGCAGTACAAAAGGTATACCTAGGGCCTCCTTCGTGGCGCAACTGGTTAAGCGCAGCGTTGTGGAGCTGTCGGCAGCTGCGGTGCGAGTTCAATGCCCAGCCAGGGAGATTCCCACATGGCGCAGCAGACCTCTTCCGCCTTGCCCGCTGCTCTCCTCAGCAGTGTATTTCCGTCAATCTGCCTGTTCTGCTCCCCACTCTGTCTCTGGTGAACCCTCTCACTGCCCCACACCTCTGGCCTGCACCCCAGCTTGTATGCATAAATAAATAAGTCTTAAAAAAACAGCTATACCTAAATAGTAGAAGGGATGGGGAGACGTACAAGATTGGAAGGGACAGAGTAGAAAACTATATGACATAACTCTCTCAAATGTTTTAAACACATTGTCATCCCACTTAGGAAATAGTCCACATTTTTACATTTCTGATTCTGTACTTTATTTCAGAATCATGAGAAGAACATTGTTTACCATTTAAAAATGTATTCTTCTAAAGACATTATACACAATAACCTAATTTTTTTTATGTTTTAGTCAGATACTAGAATTCTGAGTTTGACTTGAGCTGGAGATCACTGTGGATACTTTGATAGCAAGTGCATTAGTTCAGGAAGAACAAGGGAAAGATCTGATTGTTGTCCATGTATGAAAACTTTCTTTTTGTTCGCTTTCCAATCTAGGATCTAGTATCTTGAAAATTACTAGTGTTTCCCTTTCACTTCTAGGGTAGAGGACCTTACCCAGGATATACACACAGGTCATCTTATCTGATCCTTGTCTCAGACTCATCTCTTGTCCTCATCACATTCTAAATCCTCTCCTATTCCCAGAAAACCCTTACTGTTTCTTACTATCCCCCATGCACGCAATGCCTAAAGTGCCATCCTGCCTTCTCTTTTCCTGAGGAACCCATCCTCACCTGTCAAGATTCAAATTGTCACCTCCTCTGGGATGACAACCCTGACCTCTCCAAGTGGAGTTAACCACTTCTGTCTCTCTGCTTCCATCATATTTCTTTGGTCCCTGTTAGTGATTTACATGTTTAAATGCCTAGTTCCATTCCTACACTGGTAGTCTTGGGAAGGCAAGCTCTACTCATCTTAGTTTCATGGCCCAAAGCCTAGACTATACTTGTTTTAAAAAAAATATATGTTTTTTAGTAGGTCTTTTGGGGTGCTGTGTGGTAGAGGTGAATATCAGAGAAAAAAAAAGTAGATTCCAAGAGCTGCTAGTTTTGAATCTGTCTCGTGGAGATTTGTAGTTTCTGTTGAGGGGGAGAAAGAGGTAGATCTTGCAAAAGAGCTGGAAGAAGGGAAACCAGAGTTGACAAATTTGAAATAGCTACATTTCATATGTATTTCCAGTATTCACTTTAAGGGGAACTGCTTCAAGAGTGTTTCATTGGTTTTAATAAAGTCTAAAGCCATTTGCTTAGCCTCAAGATGTTGCTTGTAACTCTGAGGCTATATCTAAATTAAAGGTAATGACCAAACAGAGATTTTTTTTTCTTCTGTTAATGTCTAGCAGGAAAGAACCATTAGCGAATTTATGAATTAGAGTCTGTTTTGTGTGTTATTGAGAAGAATCATCATGTATTCCCTTAAGCAATTCTCTCTGTCTTAAAAAGTAGAACTGTTATGTTCAATGAGCAAGACTCATGGGATGTAATCAAAAGCAACTTTATTTTGTCCCCCACTATTGTAATAAAATTTATTCAGTAGGGAGAAGTTCTTCCTCTGACCCTGGATAAAAACTCTTGCAGTCCAAAGATTTCCTATTCACTCTTAGGTAATAAAAAACCCTGCAGTCACTTTAAGTCACAATCACAGTCTCCATTGAATAATTAGAAACGCATGTAATAATCAAGCTTCTAAGTTCACTCACAGTTAGAGGCACTCCTTATCTTGCACTTTGACACCTCTTTTTCTTAGCTCCTTATTCCTCTTTAATTGTTATAGTTGATCCTACCGGAGTTGGAGTTCTTGAAGGAGAGTAGGAAATATGCCAAAAAGATTTTGATTGGCTAACTGCTGTAAGCTGATATTAGCGGTTCAAATCTGCTTCTTCTCATGGCTCTCATGGACTCATCTCAGAGGTTGTTCAGTGAACCTCATTAGGAGAGTCTCATACATTTCTCAAGGTGTGACTAATTTGGGACTTCAATGATGCGTTCTTCCCTACCTGTTTTCTCATCAGTTCCTTAGAGATCTACCCCATCTACTTGCCACTCCAGACAGTCTTTCTCTGTCACGTTTTCATAGGCTGCAGGCTGGCTCTTAGAGTTCACATCGATCTCAGTTACTGCTTGTCACCTCAGGTGGAGAGAAGAACATATTTCCTTTTGATTTCTCAGTTGCATGTCAGATAACAGTCAGCTGTACCTCCAAAACACCAGGTGACACATATTTTCACCCCTCTCTTTAAGCGTGGACAGAGGGGGATGCCTCTCCTCCCCACCACTCAGCACACTACTGACCGTCTCCAAGGCAAGATTCTCCCCTCATATCCTCTTTCATTCTTCAAAAACTTGACCAGTTTACATCCTTGGCTGGAGTGAGGCTTTCCAGAAGTCCTGTAACCATGTCTCTTCAAATTCTGCAAATGGCTTGGTAACTTCTTTGGTATGTATCCTTTATGGTATCTTGGAGTCTAAGGTAAAAGTTACAAATTATAGCCCTATCGGTTAATATTCACAAAGCAGTAATAAGTAGAAATTTGCATGTCTGTCCTTCACAGATAGGCCTTATTGACTCTTTGTATATGAGTTCAGGTTAGCAATGTGCACTGAGACCCCTGAGTGAAGAATGAGTCGTTCTTTCTGCCCTTGACGTAGAGCTTGTCTTGATACACTCACAGGCCTAGTGAGTGAAGCAGTGAACAGTGACTCTGTTAATTTGTCCTTCAGAAATTCTCTAGCTAATAAATAGATTTGATTTCAAAATATAGCATGCATGTTTGTTTGGGGTGGGAAGATTTTTTTCTCATTGAAGGAACATGCTAAATAGTTCACAGTCAGCATCTGATGAATGAATTAAACAATGGTCAGGTTTCTAGGCCAGCTCCAAGCAACTCAGTTATGTCCCTAAAAGTATCAGTTTATAACCCAAATGCTGAGAACAGAGGGACATATGCCTTTGGTAGGAGGAGAAGGAAGAATTAGCCAATTTGTCTTTGGCATCCTTTTACTTGCTTCTTTGTGTGTGTGTGTGTACACCTTTCTCCTGTCTACTTGTACTCTGACACCTTTAATACTCTAGGATTTCTTTAAGTCCAAGTCAAGCCTTTATTTCAGTTTCCTACCTACTTGTTTCTAACTCACTGCCCTTTTCTGTACCCTCAGTTTGAATCAGTATCACTCACTGGTAGAAGCTGGGGATAGCAGAAAGTGTTCTGAGTACATTAATACACACCAGTGTTTTAATGGCTGGAAATTCTTTCAGCCCTGCTAGGTATCTAGTGTTTCCTTTTTTTAAAAGACAGACTAATTATATCAAATTTAACCTGTGAGGGAATAACAGCTCCTTACGTAAGATCAGGTATATGTTAAGCTTTTAATATCATTTGTTGAATGAATGAATGAGTGACTGTTGGGCTGTCAGGCAGTATACAAATGAAGTGAACATTTTGTGCAAGCTAGAAAAGAGACCTCTGGGCAGGGGTGACATCTTAGACATATCAACTTCAGAGCCAGCTTCTAAAACTGCTCTGATTTTCAGACTTCTAAAGATGAGACCCAGAGAGTAATTAAAAATCTAAAAATTTTCTTAATTAGCACTAAGAAGTAGGGGAAAAAGTCAGTGGGAGATTGGGAGTTTGGATTGGCTCGAGAAATGTAATGGCTGAGGCACTTGTTAGTCCAGATTTGTTAACTGAGGGGCTCTGAACTGAAACACAATATGAGGGGAGTATAAAATTTGGATTTTACCCCTGCTTTATATAGCTTTGTGGTCTAAATTATCTGGATGCTTTTATGGAGACCATTTAATAGGAGCTCCTTGGATCCTCCCACAGTGATTTTGCTTCTCTAAACAACACAAACTATGCCAATGACTGGACCCTATAAGGCAAAGAGTAAAAAGGAATTTGCATTGTGTTTGCCCACAGTCATAGTCAATATCTGAATGGAAGCTGTTAGATAAACTTGCTTTGAATATAATCTAAGTTGTGGGTCAGGGCTTTTGCCTTTGAATGGCTTTTCCCATTCCGGGCAATAGGTCAGGTGGTCTGGAAAGCAATAAGAAAGCCCATATTGAATAATACATACTAAAAAAACTACCTTCAGTTACTGTATAATCAATGTTAGGAACAACAACCCTTCTGTATTACATGGAGCAAGTCAATGTAGCTAAACTGGGATCTTTTCCAAATAAATACTAATTTGAAACACCAGGAAGGAAAAAATAGCCTAATAAACTCAATGTATGTTTCACACTAGAAGAATAAGGCTAAGAGGTTTAAATAAAAAGGATGGGGTGTTAGGAAATAAAAAGAAATCGCCTGAATGCAAATAATCAGAGCCTAATTGGACTTCTCAAAGGAGTAGAGTCGGGAACCCCCTGTTGTTTAAGAGCAATGAGTTCCTTGCCTATACATACACACATTGAAGAAGATCCTCCCTGCACTTAAGGAGGTCATAGTACCTCTTAATGCAATGGAATATTGAAACAAAAAACAAAAATACTGCATAGCTAGTACACTTTAAGCCTCAGATAGGAGCCAGAGTCAGCTTTGCAATGAATGCTGCCTGCAGAAAGAAAGATCTCATTTGTGAAAATAGCCACTTTGTTTTCATATTGCCAGACATCTGCTCTTGGCTAAGAACAACATGAAAGGGAATTTGTTTTCTGGTCGGGTTCTGTCCTTCTGCAAAGGAAGATCTTTGAAATAATTGACCATCTCCAGAGAATGACCTGCACTCATATCTGCAAATTATTCTAATTAGAACTTCATCCTTGGGTTAAAATTGCCACTTAATCTCTTGTGGATTCCTAATAGCATTCTTTTCCTGTCACTTTACTTCAGGGTCAGGCAATTACAAACAAAGGGTGCAAAGTATTTGGGGATACAGAAATACAATGTGATACAAAAGAGTAGGCAGAGTCACATTTAGTGGGCACCTATGCATTGCATGCATCAGAAGTGACACTTACTGTAGGTACCTTTGCAACAGTTGTTTTTGTCAAGATGCAGAAACCCAGCAAAGAGTGAATGCCCAATAACTTGCTCAGTATTCCTCAGTCTGTGAAATGGAAAGTCTAAGATTTAAACTCCACCTGTCAGACCTCCCTGGTGGTGCAAGGGGTTAAGTTTCAGCACTATGAAGCTATCCACAGCCACTGCAGCTCAGGTTCAATCCCCTGCCAGGGAGCTTCCCACATGGCGCAGCAGACCTCTCCTGTCTCTCCCACTGCTCACCTCTGCAGTGTATTTCAGTCAGTCTGCCTCTTCTGCTCCCCACTCTGATTCACCAGAGGTGAATCCTCTCATCACCCCACACCTCTGGCCTGTACCCCAGTTCTTGTATGCATAAATAAATAAATCTTGAAAAAAAATAAACTCCAGCTGTCAAGCCCTGAGACCCAGGACTTCCCCACTGGGTTTCACTGGTTCCTTTAAGGGATTTCTAGGCTGCAGGAAAGGCAAGGCTGATTAGCAAGGGTATCTTGAAATACTGAGCACCCATGTTGGGAGGTCTGGGTGATGAAGATCCGTCTGGACATTTTCATCACATGGATCTTCCCTTCAGCATACCTGCTGAGTACACATGCTGGGTGTCAATGTTTTCTCCTTGGTGACGCTGCAACTTCTTTTAGGCCAGGAATTTTAACCTTCATCTTATTTCCCCACATACTGCCTAGAAAAGTATTGGTAGCAAAGGGAAGGGTTGCGTTAATTTGTGCTCTTCTGTTTTGAAACAGAGAGGCTCAACTAGAGCTCTGCTTTGTCATAAAGGTGAGCAATTTACTATAGTTCACAGGCATTGCATTTTGGTGTTTTACAATTCACAAGCATAACATGTTGCTTTTTTGACTGTGAATTGTAAATAATCTCACAAACCAGATATTTATCTTAGAAGTCCCTCCTATGTCTAAGTAGTAAAGGGCCAGGAAACTGTTTTCTTTAGGACTATTTATTCTGGTCAGTGTACAACTGCTGAGGTTGCCTAATAAATAGCAGGTCATACTAATCGGTACCGCCTGGGTCCATTGTGATTTCTCAGCAGACCCCACACATCAACAGCTTGAGTGGTGTTGACATTCTGACTCTGAAAAAGGTAAATATGATTTATAGTGGGCTATGAGTTAAGTCCATGTATTCATTTGGGGGTGCTAATCAGATTTGGAAACTGACCCCAAAGTATTCTCAGTGTTGTGTTTTTCTGTTAAAAATCTATAAAACTTTATTAAAAGTGAGAAAAAATTAAACTACCAAATAAACACGAAGAGGATATTAAGTGGCTTGTCTACTTACATTAGCTGTGGAATTTACTGCAGGAAAAAAAAAAGCTAGTACAGAATCAGCATTATGGCCTGTTTCCTTTCAATTTGATGAACACCAAATATTTCACATTTTAGAAATAACATAGAACCAAGTCAAAATGTAAATGGAGCCACCAAATCTACTTGTAAACGCTTGACTGGAGAAAGAGCACTGAGATGTGAGTCAGTCTCGGTTCAGGCTCGGTCTATGTGATCTTAAGTCTCCTACTTAGGATTTAATGACTTCACTGGAAAATATTAATTCCTTCCACCTCAATGGGGATGTTGTATCAAACAAGATAATCCTTGTGGGGGGCCTCCCTGGTGGCACAAGGGGTTAAGTCTCAGCACTGTGAAGCTATCCGAAGGAACTGCAGCATGAGTTCAATCCCCAGTCAGGGAGCTGACCCACATGGCACAGCAGACCTCTCCTGTCTCACCCACTGCTCCCCTCAGCAGTGTACTTCAGTCAAACTGCCTGTTCTGCTCCCCACTCTGTCTCTGGTGAATCCTCTCACCATACCCCGCCACACATCTGACCTACACTCCAGCTTTTGTATGCATAAATAAATCTTTAAAAAAAAATCATGTGTACTAATAGAGAGAAACATTTTACCACTATAAAATCTTTATTATTTTTATTATTATTATCCAGAGATAAAGTTGTTGACATGAAGATCTTATTTGATGTATCTAAAAGAACTCAGCAATAAAATATCTTCTTAGTCAGATCAAGGCAATGTCTTTTATTGATGACAGCAAAATATATAAGCATAAATTGGCTTAATTACCAGCTGTCCCCTATTGATTCCTAGGAACATTCCCTTCCTGCCCCACCCAATAAAAATTAAGCTGCAGAAATCTGTTATTGTGGTATTTAACCATCAGAAGCTTACTTTACCATTTCACTGCTTTCCTTTTTGTTGTCCCTGCTGGTAAATTCACTGGAGATGGAAACACTGATAACCTGCTGGTTGGGCCTTGGGATTTCCAGCAGGAATAATTACCTAACTGCTTGAATGCCAGTGGTTGGTGTACAAAAGGACTCTACTAACTGATATTTATAAGTTGCCCCTTTGGTATTCTATTAAGAATATTGTAGAAGGAATTTGTACTTCGAAAAGTGGTGGGGAAAAAGTCTGATTAAGTTTCTAGAACTCTACCACATATAGCTCTAGGCTCAACAAGCCAGCCAGGTACAGGGAAATGAGTGAGTTCTGATCTTGAAGACTCGTGTTCAAGTCTTAGCTCCTTCACTTACTTTTGAAATGACTGATTTTAAGCAATTGCTGAATTATTCAGCATTTTAGTTTCCTCATCTATAAAAAGCGTAATGGTGAATTTATTTATTTAACTGCTGTATATTGAGCCTTTGCTTTGTGGCAGTTCTGTGTGGGTTCTGAGGGGTCAGTAATGATCACGACATAGTCACATGGATGTTTACAGTGGGGAAATGAAAGAATAAGGAAATTCACTGATGCACAAAGTTTAGTGAGGAATCAGTGTGGAAAGGCTATTATCGACTGTGAGAAATATTGTGTAATTATGAGATTGAAATGACAGAATGGGGATAAGCAGAAGAGAGTTGAAGGAGTATGTTTAGAGGACTATATTTGATAGCAATGATAGTGAACAGTTGGTTCAATAATAATAATAGTAATATTGAATGATTAGTATGTGCTCCTTATCAAAAACAGCGATTTACATATGTATATTTTATATACTTTGTAGACCAGTGAGGTCATTATTAGTTCTTTTTTTTTTTTTTTTTTTTTTTTTTTTTTTTTTTTTTTTTGCAAAAGAGAAATGGAAGCTTTAAGAGGTTAGGTGACTCTCTAGTCTTAAAGATAGTGAGTGATGGAATTAGAAATCTGATCCCAGGTATTTTAATGCTAAATATTCATTTTAGTATTAACTACTATGCTGTACCATCATAACAAGAAAAAAAATGTAAATTTTCTGAAAATGTTACCTTATATATCTATTTCTCACTCTGTCCCCCCCACCCACAGCCCATAGAGAAGCTTCTATAATTTAGCAGTTGTGACCCATGTGGAAATTTCATATTGTAATTTAAATGTCTGATCCCCTTTTGGGATTTCCAACTTCTACAGCAGAAAGTTCCTAACTAATATATTTCCTTGACAAATAAAATAAAGCAAGTGTGTTGTTCTACCTGGAAATCTTTAAATTATCTCTTTAGACTTTCAGCACACAATTTACAAGTGACAGGCAACATATTTCATTATCTTTATGTTTGAAATAACTTTCAAAGAGTGGAGAGGGGCATTTGACATTATTGTAATCAATTCTGTCAGAAATATTATTGGATTTACTTGATTTTGTGAACACAATCATTTTTCATTGTTATTCTGAATTTTCTCAGATGTTTTACAGGAGGCTAACATAAATAGTAAAATATGCTTCAGTAAGACATCTGTTGAAAAAATAATGAGGAGGCACTCTTCTGAGCAGAGACAGTGTGAGCTGTGATGGCCTCTTTTTAAAGAGCAAAGAGGCAAATTCCCATGTGTATTCTGGCCAATACAAACTCCACCCTCCTCAGCCAGATGGG